>JAVDPK010000801.1:152316-185908 GCA_034780415.1 Cichlasoma orientale | reverse complement strand
ACAGTATATACTGTATATATATATTGTGCAACTGTAGTTAAATAAATAGACTTCCTTAGAATAACACGTCTGTGCTGTCCTCCTTTTCTCAGTGCGGGTTGGGGAACCGGTGTGCCATGAAGTACGGGCCTCGCATTGGGAAGCTCTGTGACTGTGGAAGAGCCAACTGCAACTCGTACCTCCTAAAGTGCATCTGAGGGCTTTTCTTTCGTTTCTCATTTCTGCAGACCAAAACATATTCTTCAGCACAGCTTTCATAAACCAGCACAAGCCTATCTCTCAACTACTCCACACCTAATATCCTCATTTATATTCATAGATGTTGTTTAGACAGTTGTTGCCTGAGGATAAGCATGGATTTTGTGTTGCTGACAGTCCTGAATATGTTGTGTAGTATGTAAATGTTTCATCTTCAATAAAAACATGCCAACATATATTTCATTGTTTTCTTTTTTTTTATAGAGGATTTCTTGGTCCATATTCTTCATCCTTTATTATTGTACTGTTTTTACTTTGGAAATGAGACCGCTTTGACTCCGTGCACTCTCACATGTGAAAGCTTATTTGCATTATTTTTTTTAATACTCCAGCCATGGCATTACACAGGAAGTTTACTCAGCTGGAAGGACAGCACTGTGCAAATTCAAGCTCTTCATTGTAATTGGAGTGTGTCCAACAAAAAGACCTTTTTACTCTTCAAACGAATTCAGCTGGTGTGGTTTCAGATGACTTTCAGGCCAGTGGAGACTGGCTGCTGTCACTTAGAGGAAATATATTTTTGAAGGCCTGCACCTCAGTTTTGTGTTTTATGAGGATACAATCCTTTTCAGATGAAACAGGGTTTAAAAAACCAGCCTGTAAAGTATAATGTGCTGACTCCCTGCTTTATTTGTCTATACAAAGTACTCTACAGATTAGTGTTTAGAGTTTCATCTTGTTGTCTGCAGCAAAGGAGATACTTTTTATTCAAATCCAGTTAAAAACAAACCAAGCAAACAAACAAAAACAATTGAAAGGTGCAAACTAAGTAAGTAAGGAGCTACAGAATTGGAAAAGAAACATTTCATTCATCTAAAGTTGGCTGTGATAGTCATGTTCTTTGAATTTTATTTATTTTATTTATAATAGAAACAACAATAACAACAAACAAACAAAAAACAAACTGGAAGTTTGCTGTCCTTTTGTATTAGCTGTGACTGCACAGATTTTCTACACCTTGGCACTTGGATTCAAAAATTAAGAGATCTGGCCCAATACGTCTGCCCAAATAGTGTACAACCTTCTAGGTGCTCTACCATATCCACCAGTGGGCCGCCAACTCAGCCTGATGTTTTATACTGAGTAGGTAGAGTACAGTGATTACCAAACAGAAAATGTGCTGTAAAACCAAAGCAATGACTTAAAACAGGCTTAAAAACACTCACAGTGCTGCAGATATGCTGAGATAGTGAAATTTATCTTCGTGACTGGGGGAAGCCCCTTTCACAATATTTATTTGGCTGATTGTTAATGTGAAAATTATTATTATTATTCAAAAATAGGTCAGACGTTGAAGCAGAATATTTTTCCAGTGAATAGGGAATAGTTCTTTCCTTTTCCCCATGTTGAAGCCATAAAACAGCTCCTGCACAGAACTCCAGGCAGGAATTTGGCTTTTAAAATTTATGGAGACCCTCTGCTGACTCATGCTGCTTGGGGTGGAGCCAAGTGCAACATGCTTATTAAGCCCCAAGTGAAAAACAGACCAAAGCAAAATAAGTCAGCATGATTGCCAAACATTTATAGATGCATATAAAGACTGCAAACAGAGTTTCAGATTATTTTAGAAATGGACATTTCTTAAAGTTTTATTTCTTGCTTTTTGGAGCCTGTGCACCCCACTGCTCAACACATTTAACCACAGCTTGGAATAAATGCAGTCCACTCGTAATGTTTTGCTGTATTTAGCCACAAACTGTGATAAATGAAAGCAAACTGTCCAGCTGTAACAAAAAGCCATGCTTACTCCAGATATATAACGCTGAAAACCATATGGCCTGCAGCCAGTAGATATATGCTTTTCATTCGTCCTCCTAATCCGCAGAGCCATAAAAGACTGAAGAGCTTATTTATAAGTTCTTTGGCTCCTTCTCGTTTTGGGGAACGGATACCAAACAAACAGCATTGTATCGCTTCCCCTACAGTTAAAAACAAAACAAAACAAAAAAAGAGTCAGTCAAGAGTGGATGAAAAGTTTCTGTTTTTAATTATTGCGAACAGACAGCAATGTATCATATTCAGAACTTAAACATACAAATGATTCTTATTCTCAATATGTACATTTAATGGTTATTAATATCTATTTAGGTGTAGTTTGATCCATCCATCCATCCATCCATCCATCCATCCATCCATCCATCCATCCATCCATCCAGCCAGCCAGCCAGCCAGCCAGCCAGCCAGGCAGTCCTATTGCTTCAGTTCATTGAGGTTTGCAGGCATTAATTTATGCACAGTGCTCTGAAGGTCCCACCATAGCATTTCAATTGAGTTGAGGTCTGGATTTTGACTGGGTCATTGCAACACCTTGATTCTTTTCTTTTTCAGCCATTCTGTTGTAGATTTGATGGGATCATTGTCATATAGCATGAGCTAGTTTCAGCCAAGCTTTAGCTGTCAGACAGATGGCCTCCATTTGACTCTAGAATACTTTGGTATACGGAGGGGTTCATGGTTGACTTAATTAAGTCCAAACCATCAGCCTTCCACCATCATGTTTGACTGTTGGTATGATGTGTTTGTGCTGATACACTCTGTTGATTTTTCATCAAACATGGTGCAGTGCATTCTGGCCAAACATCTCCACTTTGGTCTCATCTGTCCAGAGGACATTATCTGTCATGTAGGGTTGTGTGGCAGGCAGGAATAAACTCAAAATAAAAAACTTTAATGTTGCACTCAAACAAAATAAAAAGCAAAGGCTGGCCAGGAATCAGTTTTTCTTTCTGTTTCAGTTGGTAGTTGTCAGACTTCACATAGCTCTCCTTATCAACACTAAAGGCTTTATACTCTTCAACACCTGAAAGGATTGTTGCAGTTGTTATTAAAGCCATACCCTAACTTGAGAAGTAATCTACAAATTTGCATTGTATATTATAAATAAAAATTATTGCATGCTGAACTTGTTTTTGCTGCTGCTGTCGCCAGAAGCCCGGTGAAGTTTCAGTATGGACTATTTTATTTATTTATTTTTCAGCATTAAATCTGCTAAACCACATTGACTCTGTCCTGTTTATTTTCAGTCTCGTGACTTCACTTACAGGCCTCATGACTCACCTGGGCTCTCCTTAAAGTCGTGCCAGCCTGCTGATAAAAGCTCTTTTTTAATACAGTTGTAGAGCACAGTAGAGATACCTGTTTACAGCAGACAGAAAACTGTTTCCACTCCACACCCTGGTAATGTGATCTATCTGTAAAGATTGAGGACCCAACTAGATGGCGTGCTGCTGTAGTGGATCAGGTGAAGCACAAAAACAAATAAAACTCATTATTGTGCTTTGTCTATAATGTTGAGAGTCTTTAATAAGAGATACATGATCACCTCTGTGTTTCTTTAGATCTGGGCCAAACCAGTAATCACAGAATGTTATACATATGGACCCACAACTAAAATTCATTCTTGCCTTAGAATATTTTTTTGAGAAAGTGTTTTTACATGGACCTTGTTTTGTTTTTTGTTTTTCATCCAAATACAACTATAGCAGCCACAGATCACAAGAGATGCATCTGCTTGCAAGAAATGAGCAAACTCTTTCCTGTTGATTTTAATTTGAATAACATGATTAACAATCATTGGCTACATTTGTACAGATCGCATTTTTTAGGCCAGCTGAAATAAAAATTTATCCCTACATTAGCTTTGATTATCCAGGGTACATGTAGCTTTAAATGCCAATGTCTTCTGATTAACCGCTCATTGTGTCCTGTTTGGAATCAAGTAGCTCATACAACCATTTCCTACAAGGTGATCGGTAAAGCTTCTCCATGACAGTCAAATCTTCAAAGCAATAGTGGAAGATTCCCACTAGATCCAAATACCAACCTCCACTGCGCTTGTGGTGAACTGATGAGAGTTGAAGCAGTACTGTTGCTGTTGTAACTTTTTGACCTGTATGTATAAGAAGTAATATTATAAGCGTGTAGCAGCTGGTAGTTCAAGAGAGTTATGACTGGTGCTTTTTGAGAACTGGCCAACATTTAAACAGGTTTGATAACTGAGCCTTACATAGTGAAAGTCTGACCAATATTCGTGGGAAGAAAGTTATAGCTGATGGAATCTGCAGATCATCAGTGAACTTCTTGTTGTAGCCTCTCCCATTGCCACTGGTGCCAGTGTTTTTCAGCTTTGGTGAAAATGTGTCAAAGTCAAAGTCAAAGTCAGCTTTATTGTCGAATCTGCAGTATGTACAGGACATACACACGATCGAAATATCGTTTCCCTCAGACCCATGGTGCAACAATAAACAGTAAACATCTAACTAAACATCAATAAATATTTGCACAATAAATGAATAAGAAAAATACAATATTATCCTAAATTGTAAAATATAGCAGTATATATATATATATATAGATCTAAAAGTATACATATAAATGTAGAGGTCCTGGCATTGACATCTGGATAAGTGGCATATGCAATGAATAAATTGAATGTACAAAAAATATATATGGAGACCCTGATAATAACTGATAGTAAAGTGGCATATGTAGTGTGTTAAGGCTGATGCTACTATAAACAGTATTGTAAGTATAGACAGTAGTGTAAATGTAAACAGTAGTGCAATTATAAGATTGAATGAGCATATGGACTTGAGTTGAGAGAAAAAACAATTCTTTGGAATTTGTTATGTAAAAATGTGTGAAAGATTGTGTATTAAGGCAGTAAGAGAGGGAGGGGAGGCAGAGCAGGCAGAGAGTTAAGCATCCTGACTGCCTGATGAACGGAGCTGTCCCTCAGTCTGCTGGTTCGAGCCCGGAGACTCCACTTCCTGATGGCAGCAGGCTGAAGAAGCTGTGTGTGGAACTGGTTCTGGATAAATGCTAGCATGGCAACACATAGGTGGAAAAATTGCAATCTGACACCAGCAATTGCAAGTCACTCTCATTACCACAGTGTAAAATAATGCCTTTTGTCAAAGCTGCTGGTGTGTCCCATTTACACACAAAGTATGCTTATGCATGACGTGTGTGGTATTATTATATGGAGGACCAGGAGACACGCACATTGCAATAAAGCATTTCATGAATAAATTATTAATTCTGCAATTTAATAAAATTAGTAAATTAATTTACAAATTAATTTTTAATGTATTTTAATTATTGCTATATTAATAAAATAAAGAATTATTTGATCATTTAATGGTCAATAAAGAATTATAAATAAATATTTCCCTTTGAAATAATAAATGGTTCAAATGGAAAAAGGGGTTACAGAAAAAAAAAACAGTCAATGAAAGCCACATTAAAAAAATCAAATTCAAAATGAACAGATTTTCAAAATCTTTTTAAAAATGCATTTTAAAGCTAATTTCTGCTGCTTATATTCAAAATCTTGTTCTTTTAGTCACTACCTACAGTAGGGTGTCCTGGTGCCACGTTCACTTATGGACATCCTTATGTTTGAACATGGTGTTCGTTATAGACAAACTGTGGTTTGCACAGAAGTCCAATAACTAAACACCATTCTGGTTCAGATCAGGCAGGCCTTTCAGTCATGCCCCCCAGGGCTCACTGTCATTGCCCACGTGAGCACTGAACTCTTCCAGTAGGACGATGGAGTCACCGGATGGGGCACCCTCGATACCCCGCTCTCATCAAGGAAAACTCCAGACTGGAACAGAGTCCAGCCCTTCTCCAGGAGACTGGTTCCAGAGCCCAGGCCATGCGTTGAGGTGAGCCTGGGATAGCTCCTGGTATCACTGGAACACACAAATCCCTCCACCATGACAAGGTGGCAATTCACGGGGGAAAAGGTCAATCAAATCTACAAATTGTGTTGCTTTGCCTTTGATGAACAACTGTCTATAATATGCACTGATTTTCACTGTACGTTGATGTCATATTGGCAACCCCAGGACAGCAACACAAAGAACTGTATTCTGAATCAATGGACTGGTGGGTGATGCATCTGATGAAGCTCATACATAATTAGGGGCACATGCTGGAGTTAATCCTCTCTATGTTTTAATATTTCTGAGGCGGTGGTGCCTGATAATGTTCTCACTGATCATTCCTGTGTTTACTCTGCGATAACTACCTCGTGCTCAGATGCTCAGTCAAATTAATGAATCACTGAAAATATCAGTGAATTATATTTCTAGGCATGAAAGATATTCTCTAAAACAACTACGTGTTAATGTGAAAAAAAAATTCTTCATGTGCCAAAAGCCACTGAACTTTTGTCCCCTTATGCGTGCAAGGAACCACTGACAAAGCACGGGGCAGGGCCAAAATCTGTGGGTGGAGTATGGTTTGCATATAGGTATGATGGTAACAGAAGAGATCAAGCATATAGAAGACAACAATGAGGTGACAAGTTCAAACACTAAGCCATATTGTAGTAAAACAAAGGTGTTACAGGGTCAGCACCAAGCACACTCGGGGAAACTGTCTCCAGATTTACTTGATTAGCAAAGATGAATAGCAATAGGATGTGCAGGCATTGTTTCAGAAAGTCACAAAGTCATTTTAATCAGACCCAGAACCCAGGTTATTTTCTGAAGCTTGATTTTAAAATACTCCTGTTGGTTTACAAAATACTTTTTTGATCTGCTGATATGTTATGAACTATTTCATATTCTTCATATATCCGAATGTCAAGGTCAAAAGTCCTTGTGCAAGCACAAACACTTCTTAGAAAGGTCTCGGTTTTATTACCTGGGGATAATGTGATCAAATTTTAAGGTTATAGAAGTCTTTATTCCTTTTTTGCATTAGCCACCGCCCATGGTATGAATTTACTGGAGTCCTGGACTAATTGACATTTGAAATTTAGGCCACTTGTAGATGATCAGCATTACAGTGGAGCAATTTATTTCAAACAGGTATCAGAAGGGGTTTCTTCTAATCACTCTTCAGGGTGATATTGATCAAAAGCCAGCATGTTTTTTACGTTTCCCAAGAGATATAGAGAAATATACAGCAAGGTTTTACAAAATGCTTTCAGCCTTTTTGTCTGTTGGTCTTCTCAGACAGATAGATAGGGTCATTAAGTGACTGTCCAGAGGACAGCTGGGGGCTTAGCTGTTAACCTTTGGCCTTTCTATAAAATAAACCAGTATGACCTATGCCCCCTGATTTTGCCCTTCAGGCTCGCTGTGTATCTTCACACTTACAGTCGATTAGAGATTTGGTAAATCCTAAAGTGAATGAAGGCCTTCTAGAGGATGAAGAAAATCTGTGATCTAATGCTTTTCAAGTACTGGTTAACAAGGTTTAAAAAAAAAACATCCCACCACAGTAAATTCCCCCTGCAGCCATTCGTTTTAAAATATTGCACATTAAAAAATGTAGAGGCTCATTAAACATTATTACTTTTTGAAATAATATTAAATAAAGTTGATAACAGACACGTTTTTTTAATATAATGACTGAGGTTGATTTTTTTTTTTTTTTTTTTTGGTTTCTACCATTTAATGCTACAAAGGATTTTAACCCTGAAAAGTTTTTGCCCACGGTATCAGGGATGGAAAATGAGTTCACAGTTAAACAGTGGATCACACTCACACTTGGGTATATACTTTTATAAAACTGACCTCGGCTAAAATCGATTTTTCAGACCATTCGAGAAAAGGGAACAAGTAGAACCAGACAAGCGCATGTTACCATCTTGTAAGATGATTACCAGCATGTTTGCAAACAATCAGATAGCAGCATTAATTTGTAGCTGTGTGTCTGACCATATGACAAACGTAAATCCAATATTCTTTTGGTCTGCACACCTCCCAGGGGAAATATGTGGTTTGTTAAATCCCCTGCTATATTCAGGCGCTAACCTTGTGTGTCTGCCATCTGATGCTGAGCAGTTGGTGTACAATGGGCTTAGGAGAGCTTTTTTTGGCACCTGTTATGGACAGAAATGTGGCGAATGAGCAACAAGAGTGAAGAAAATACTAAACTTATGGGTCATCACATCAAAACAAAGTTTTGAAGGACACACTGTACTCTGCAGGGCTGAGGGAAACCGTACAACCGGGTGAAAAAACTTGGTTCGTGACCCTTTTTACATTAGTCATTCAGAACCCCTTTAATTTTCAGTAGGTGGTGTGATTTAATTACACTGAGCTACAAATTACCGTACACTGCGATAAGGTTCTCTCTGTTCTTAATGTTGTGATGGGATTAGTGACGCACCAATGCTCTAGTGTCACACTAGAATAAACACTTTTTTTAATGCAAACACAGAGCAGTGGTAAAGTATCAGATTTCTCCTCAATGAAAAGTCTCATTGAGCAGTATGTTTTTGGTTTTTTTTTTTTTTTGATTGGATGAATGATGGGGAGTCTGTGGAGTATGATAAATTCATACAGATGTATCATAAATGTTTGCACATAATGGAGACACTTTCATTATGCACTTTAACATGTGTGGCACTATGAGGACAGGTGATTTTATTTCACGGTTGAATGTTTTTGTTTTTTCCTGTCAGGAGAGTCTGATATGAACTAATTAAATAAGTAATATACCATTCATATTCAAACAGGTCATTAGTTTGCAAAGCCATTACTCCACTAGATGCAGTTCATAATGTTGCAAACAGAAGTCTCAGTAACTTCACTTTCAAGCCAAGTCAAATTTATTTGCTCAGCATTATTCAAACAAGACGATTCAGAATGTTTTACAGAAGCAGTGTGAGAGAGAATTGACATAAGACAAAAAAAAAGAATAAAAAACATAATCATGATAAAATATAGTATACCAACAGAAGACAAAAATTAAAGTCAGACAAGGGATTGAAACAAATGAAAGGTTAGGAGGAGTTTGAAGGCATTTACTGATTAACCACTTCAATTAGTAAAGTTTTGAGCCTTAATTTAAATCACGTAATGGTTTTAGTTGAGCTCAGTTATTCAGGAAGTTTGTTCATTTCCTGTCATGAGTCAATTTACACTGACATTTATTCTTCATAGTTATTTCTTTGGGGCCAAAAATAGCTACTTCTGTCTCTTCTGAGTTCAGCTGCAGGAAGTTCTGGCACATCCAATCGCTCACGTTCAGTTCCCATTTTGAGGTTTTGTAGGTGACTACACATTCAATTCAATTCAATTCAATTTAACTTTATTTGTATAGCGCCAATTCACAACAGTCACCTCAAGGCGCTTTGCATTGTAAGGTAAAGAGACCTACATGTGGTCACAATGTAGAGTTGCATGTCATCTGCATAACTATGGTATTAGGTATTATAACGTTATATTATCTGAGCAAGAAGGAGCACGTGAATGTTAAAGAGAGTGGTTCCGGGCATGGACCCTTGATGAACTCCACATGCTTTGTTCATTCAGATTTACAATAACCAACTGACATAAAGCAGTCCCCATGGCCAGATCAGCCAGCTAATGATCACAAATGTTTGTTGGGCCCTCAGCAACTTGTTTTGATGATCAGGCCTTGTTGATTTTTTGGTAATTAGACATATCATACAGGAATGTGTCCATACATGTAGAATAGTTCTAAATGGAGAGTACTGTACCTTACAGAAAACATTAACCATCACGATTTAGCTTAATTGAAAGCTTTAAAGTATGTATTAAATTAATAATAAAGCAACCAGAGCTTTATCATGTTTTTTAATAGGGATAATAATATGTTTAATGTGTACAAACACAAACACTTATACACCTGATTCTCTCATTCTTTTTCTCTCTCACTGACAATCTTTCCTTTTCCTCCTCTCAGTGCCACTTGCCAGTATACAGCACTACTTTTCTCCACTTATCTGTTGCACCATTTCACAGCCCCGAGTGCACGAGCGCTGAAACAATAATTAATGTGTAAGTAGAGCTCTCTGAGTTTTTCTCAGGAAATCACACTTTTGGGAAATGTCCACTTAGAAAAGAAATAAACACATTTTTTTTATCTTAAAAAAACAACAAAAAAAACCCAGAAACATTTCTTGGATACTAACGTCTTCTGCTGATGGGGGCAGCCTGACTTGAAAATGGTAAGTTTTAGTAGACAGTATGACACCGTATAAATGTTTGATTTCAGGGTCATGACAGACACAATTAAAACAGATAAACAGAAAATATATAACTTAGCTATTCACACAGTAAATATTGTACTTTGTAAACAGTGGCTAGATTTTCGTGCTCACTGTCTAGTGCCAATAAACTCAATACACTTAATATGCAAAAGATGGACGAAGCCAAAACAATATCACCCACTGATTTGTTGAGCTGTGTTTGAAGCTTTAACGTTACCATTTTGGCATTCAGCACTAAGCGCTGAGATTAAAAGTTTTGTTTATGAAAAGTTTTTTCCCCCCTCCAGTTTACCACTCTACTGATTTTTGTGCCAGTGGATGATTTTCCCCTCTCTCCCACAGTTTTGTCAATCATATATTCACCCATTGTGTGAGTTGGAATTGCAGAGATAACAGAGAAAATGGTGAAATAAAAGTATAACGTATGTATCCTTGTTAAAGTCAGCTGGGATTTCCACATCTACTACAACTGTTCTCCTTGTCAACCACCACCATATCTGATTGGTTACTCAACAACTGCTTATCAGTCTGGAATCTCACAGGACTGTAACACTGCTGTTCTAACTCATGACGCACGGAGGTGGGTCCAGTCAGGATATAAGAACTTCTAACCCTTTTGTCCCATCTTGCATCCCACATCCTGCATGTACAGTACTGGATCACAGCCTCTAAATCCATGGATTTTTTTGTTAGTCACTGGCCCCATCATAGCTTTCATTACACATGTATATGTAAATATAGCATGTACATGCAGTGTGTGTGTAAGAATAAAGTACATATTTAGTTTAACTGATAGTGTTAAGGTGTTTTTGCAGCTGGACTGTCAAAACGTTTCACAGCTCTGCCAGTAAGAAGAAAAAAACCTTATCAGATTTAATTTTGGCCAATCTCCCCTTCAACGTAATCTGCTTACATCCTTCTGGACTGCTTCCAGCCTAGCTACTGTTTTTAGATCTACAGTTTCACCATGAGCCACAAACATGCACATAGAGCACACATCACCTTCAGTGTCAGATTGACGTGACTTTCACGTCTAAGGATCATGTAAGGATCACCAAATAACAGTTTTCAGCTGAGGAGTCCACAGTTGACAAACCCAAAGATGACGTATTAAGTCAGGAGTGACACAGCATTTGCTGGGACGCACTGTGATTTTTACCCCAGGGTAAGAGGCATTTACAGTGATGACATGAACGTCCTCATCAGGTGCAAATGACTTGAACCGTGGTGCGTGCCAGCATGTCATCCTGTATCTGCACGTGACTTTGACCCCAAAATGAAAATGATGTTTAGTATTTGCTGTTTCTACACTGTGGAGGGGATTTAATGTGCAGAAAGGCACCAGTGCAAGTTGTCAGAATGGGACCTCCAGGCTCTTCACGTGAAAATAGCAGTTGTGGAAGGACATGGCTTTTGGATTTTTTTTTTTTTTTTATGAGTGGAGTCTTAAAACTTTATGATTGCACCTAGTATATAAAGTCTCTCAATAATCACGCAGAGCAGTTTTTAGCTTTGACCAATACCTGCAAATGTGGTGCAAAAGATGCAGGAGAAAATTCAAGCAAAATCCAGGACATAAGGATTTGTTCATGAGGTGATCTGCAGCTCACAATGTTACCATTACAAGCACACTCTAAAAAGTGTAATTACTGAATGAATCCCAGATGAGCTTATGCACATTTTTATTTGCCCAACTGAAACTGTGAGTGCATAAAAATCTTTCAGAAGAGAGGGAAAGATTTCATCCTGAGGACAGCTGTGGGGTGATTTGCACTGATTTGTGCAATTTTTAAGTCTGAAAATATAGAATAAAATATGTCACTTTTGTAACAATTTGATGAATGCTATTATAAAAAGAAGTTTAATTACTCTCAACATTAGAAATATAAAAATTTTGACATCCTCAATCTCTACATCGTATTTGAGCCATTGTTCTCTTCAGATTCCTTGTGCTGTTAGGTTTATGAAAAGGATCCATCATGCGTCTCTCTGGGCAAAATCAAAAAATTGGTCCCCATATTTTCAGTTTTGCTAACACAGTAGCATAAATGGAAATCCATCAGAATGAGAGGTAATTCAGTTATAACTCTAGGCGTCTAACCTTCATTTTCATTTTTAGATCTTTTTGCTTGGGTGGGTTTTATGGATGGACACATAAAACAGAGTGGTGAACAAGAAAGGAAATGCAATTACCACAAAGTTCCCAAGTGCACCAAGTGCTCAGATTGCAAATAATTTTATTGGGTTGCCAATAACCTGCAGGGAAATAGAACACAATCTGTGTCTGGCACCAACATCACTGCATAGACCAGATGTTAATGAGATTCCTCTGGACTAGATTACTTGAGAGAATAACGTTGCAGACAGAAGAGAAATGGTTGCGTGGAGTCGCTGCAGAAGGATCATAAAAACAGCAATTAATCTTTAAAGGGTCAGTTCAATGAAATTACAGAAGAACACGTGGTGTAATTCTACCTTACCACTTGTAGTCTCCAGGCATGCTGAGATAGTTTTCTGTCTACATCTCGGAAATCTTTCACATTTTCAGTGTGTCAGAGCTCCTCGTTTTTTGGAAGATGATTGTGCAGTTATCAGCTCGTCACTGACGATGCAAAAAGCTGTGGCAACACGCTGTAGCTGGTAGCTGCTCAGGCTTCGCCTCTGCTAATTTGAGTCACTAAACTAGAACAGTGTTTGTGTGGTCGTTGCCTTTTAGAGCATTTTACTGCAATTATCAAATAACAAATAATAAATGACAAATAAAACAGCTTGCTGCATGGTACAGGCCATCTAAGAAGCCTATGGTTTACTTTATGAGTAAAATTCTAGTATTTTATCAGTTTTCTCCCCACACTAAATAGTGGGTATCTGTGGTTCCGGTTGCAGCTCGCAATCGAAGCTTGCTAGCATTAGCCGATAACCAAGAATGAGAGCTCATGTACAGTGTACAATGTGAACGTTATTTAAATCAGGAAATACTCAAATAAAAGACAATCTGACAGAAGTCTTTGGTCATACGACCACTTTGTGAGTTTAATAATTATGGAATTATAAAATTGTGCTGCAAATTTGGATATGGATATGAAATAGAGCGGGAGTACTGATAAGCTTTCTGGAATGATCAGCACTGGTCCTGTTGGAATGTGGAGGTGACGGAGGTGGAGGAGAGCTGCAGTGCTCTGACACTGAAATGACAGCAGCCGAGAAAGGAAGAGAGAAACAGAGAGATATAGATCGTATAAACATGAGATGGTGAAAGTTCAATCCAGAAAACTAACCTTTATTCGGGACATACATAGTTCAACTCTAACTATTCGGTAAGGCCAACTTCCTGTACTCTGTGTCGGCTCTATCACAGCCCCATGAATCAAGCTGTCTAAAGCTGACACATCACGTCTGTCAAAGTGTGGCATGTGCTTTAAGAAGTCATTGTGAGAGGAGGAGTGGTGACACTTACCAGTACTTTTGCTGACTTTCAACAATTTAGTACAATCAAAGTATTAGAGAAGTTAGTGCGATCAAATCATTTTTACAAACTCAGAGTCCTGAGAAAAGATGGAGCCAGGCCCAGAAGGTGAGCACAGGTATGGTTCCAATAAGCCTATGGTACGTCTCCAAAGGTATTTCAAGGCACAAAATGTTCTCTGTTTCACTTGGATGAGTCATTTCATTATTTTGTTGAGCTGCACACATTGTATTCTTTCTCATATCCAAAGTGACTCGTGTGTCACCATTAAAAACGTGGCTATTTAACTTTCCTGCACTAACTGATGCACATTTCATACAGATTTCCCGAATTGGCACGACTATCTTATAGAAAGAATTTTACTTACAGTATGGAGGGGTTGGTTCCATAAGCAGGCTGATTCTAAAGGAAATTCCTGTCCTCTAGGAGCACAGTAGATGCAGATTTTATTTTGTTAATGAAACAGCTGCTAGAAGTATACAACTGCTTCCAACAAACAGCCAAATAAAGTGGAAATTGCCCTTTAAAGCTTTCCAAAAGACCAGGAGATGGTGCTGTTTCTTCACAAATGTCAACTCAAAGCCCCTCACCTCTAATCCCTAATCAGACTCTGAAAGCAGGAGAAAAAAACTGAACAAATGTTTGAAATCACGCTCTGCCAGGGAGGTCTGTCACATCGGTGCGGCAGGTGATTTCACTAATTAGGTTCCACTCTCTGTTTGAACACTTGTTAGTCACTTAAATCTGCTGTTGCAGTGTTTGTTTTGAATCGAGCCTGCAGTGGCTCAGCAGTCAGTGGCAACAGACTGCTTTTCTATTTAAAAATCGAAGCATTTTCTAATTTTAGTTGTTGGCTCTGTGTTTCAGTTTTGGGGTACTTGAGTGTTTCCATTCAACGAAACTTTATACTACAATGAAAAAGACAGATTTACCTACAGTAGCAAAGCCTTAGCTTTCAGGGATCTCACTGGGCCTTGAAGAGTGATTTGACTGGTGCAAGAAGAACGCTGGTGAGGTGTCAGGTTGCAACAGTTTTCCCATTCTTCCTGCTGATAGGAGTCCAAGTCTTATTATCAGTATCTGTTTTCTCCTTGAAAAGCTCAGTTTCTTATTTTAGAAGCTTATGAAAAAATGATAGTACTATGCAGGGAGACAGACTTTCTCATAATCTTTAAAGTAACCGTGTTTGAAATTTTTGGTTCAAATCAGTATGTACAGACGAGGTCAGGAGAGAGGTATCACAGTTATCTTTGGTGGAGGCTTTGTCAAGGTTAGGGGCTGCATTTCAGCCAGTGGTGTTGGGGATTTTGTCAGAACTGATGGAATTATGTGCAGTCAGATTTTGGTCCACAAAATCTGACAGCAGACACTTTCCAGGCAGTTGGACAGTGTCTGGCAGCTGCTTCATTTTTAGCATGACAGTGATCCCAAACTGCTGATGCCATAAAAACATGTCTGGATAGAAAAACACACAGTGGAACACTATCAGTCATGATCTTGATATTCAGTTCATATTGATAGAGCAGCAACATGTTTTTGGTGCGCTATCCTGCAGCAGTCCACAAGGATCTAGGTTAAGTTGTCTGTTATTTTTGTCTATTAGGTCACATTAGCAGCAGTTTTAAAATAATTAATTTGTATGCTGATGACAGTTGACTCTACCTGTTGTTTTTAATCTGAAGACTTGGATAAGTTATCCATTTTAAGTGAATGTCTTAATTAAATCAAAGCTTGGATGGTAAATAACTTTTCCAGCTTAACACAGATAATACAGATTGTCCAATTATTCCTCTTGAGGGCATTACTGGCCAAATCAGGCAGCGATTTGGGTCTTTTTATCCACCTTAAAAGCTAACACATGGAACCTTGGGATCTTTTTTGATCGATATTTGATATGAGTATTAAGTCTCTGACCCTCTATTGATTTTTTCCATTGAAGAAATATAGCTAAATTCAGGTCTGTTGTTTCAAAGAGTGAAACAGAGATTTGTATATGCCTTCATCTCCTCTTACTTGGATTCTTATAATGCACTGCTTTCTTGACTAAAGCAATTAATTAACTGCCTCCAATCTGTTCATAATGCTGCTGTAAGGCTCCTCTAAATCTTCACATGTCACCCCACTTTTGCACTGGCTGCCTGTCACGTTTAGAGCTCAGTTTTCCCTCTGGTGTGGGTGGGACGGAGATGAGTACCATCTCAGAGTGAACACAGGACGTCTCAACCATCTTAAAAAATCGGGGGAGAAACAAAAAAAAAGAAAATTTGAACATCTAGAATAGATGGGCAACTTCATCTGCAGATAAAGACAGTGTAACGTCCCTGAAAGAGCTACAACAATTTGAAAGAGCTGAAAAAATGTATATAGTTATCTTGTAAGTTGCGGTAAGTTTTCACAGTGTGCAAGTTGAATTGTAATTATATATTTGAATATGTCAAAGGAAGTGCCAAACTGACGCTTTTATAATGTCCTGTGAAGGTTCTGCTTGTTATGAAAATTGCATAAAAAGAAAAGTGAAGTGGCACGAAAAGTAAAGAAGTTACTGCTTTGACATTAGCAAATGTCAATCTAAGCATTTCTAATATCAGAAATGATGTGACGCTGGTGTGTTTTTGTAATCATTTCTCCTATGAAGCATTAATCATCACTCCCAGTGGGCTGAATAATAGCTGTGCTTTAGTTTCTTCACATACAGGTTTCATTTTGCTCACAGAGATCGAGTCTGACATGAGTGATGTCTTATCAGTGGACAACAGGAGATTAAAGATGGCCACTTCTGACCTTTTGGCCTGAAGTAATTTTCCCAACTGGGACATTACTCTAGTTTGATTGTCAAACTAGAAGAGCATTACACTGGTCTACCAGCAAACAAAGAAAATCTGGGTGACTAATGCGAGTCATTACAACAGCTCTAATAACAGCTGCATTGCAATCCAGGATTAATTATTTAGGAACTCTAATTAGTTTTGGGTGCTTGTTGGACAGGTTTTTTTTTAAAGTTGTGTAGAAATAGGAAGAAAATATTTTAATGCATTCTAAATAAAGAAGTGACAACTTGTTCCTCACATCAGATGTGTAACAGACACGACGTGACCATATCCACTGCGCTGACTGTTATTTTGAACCTTTCGTTCATTAAAATTAAGTGCATATAAAGTGCAATTGAAGTTATTGGCAGTAACCTGGATAACAAGCCCTGGAAAGCTGTATTTAAAAAATTTGACCAGGAAAGATCTGTTAGGGTTCATTTTCTTTAAATGTTCTCTCGGTGACATAAAGCACGTCTCTGCAGCATCTGTGTTGTTTTTGCGTTCACACTTCAAGTGCATTAAAACAGAAAATTGTGGACTGTTGGTTGAAATGTGAAAGATGAAAAGTCGTTTTTTTTTTAGACTTGAATTCAACCTACAGTAATTTGAGCCCCTCACCAATGTCCCACTGAGCAACTTTATTTTAACTAGAGGTCTGAGGATGTGTCCATACAGGAGGTTTAGTAGGCCTACAGATGCAGGAGTTTGCAAACGTATTGAGAAAGACGAGTGTCCTTTCATTTATCAACCAAATTTTGATATAACGGGAAAACAGTCTAGACTTGATTTTTCTGTTGGTTATGTAGGGGTTTGGCTCTTTGGGACACCTCCGGCAGGCCTGTCCCCCACCCTGTTGCCTTGATGCTGCAGTTTTGAATGGCTGTTCATTTCCCCCTTTTAGCTTAAGGTCAGACTATTTCTGCTGAATCAAAGTCTCAGCTCTGTCATTCTATTCCACCTCAGTAACAAATTAATGGATGGAGGAGTTGAATTCGGCAAAGCCCGTAAATCATCAATTTGATATGTGCATTATTGTTCCCTCTGCAAAGTCAATACAGCGTCTTTGTTTGCACTGACGTGTTAAACTAATTATTGCAAAGAATCCACTAATGATCTTAATGATCTCAGTAATGTTACTTACATGCATTTTTGTGATGACAGTTCAATCGTGCCAAACCTATTACTGTAGATTGGTACTAATACTGTTCTGCTGTCTACATCTCTGGTGTCGATCTGTAAACCTGCTCTGAGCAGATTTGAGTAGAATATAATATCATGAGTCATATACTGTTTACCTGGACTATCTGCTGTATTGCCATCGAGCTGTTTGTGGTGACGATTCTTTACTTTGATGTCATCTTCAAGCACAGTACTGACTGTATCTCAGTTAGCTTCTGAGGTCTTCCTGGCTGGGATGGTTTTCTTTTAGCAGTTTTTAAATGATGTTATATGTTGCTGTTACTAAAGCCCTATATTATTTTCTTGGCAACTGTGCTGCAACCACATTGCATGTTTGTAATTTCAATAATGACTTAATATGAACTGCCTGGATATAAACTGATTCAATGTCTCACATTCTGCCCTGCCACTCTAATTCAACTCAGTTTAAAATATATAGTGCCTCGAGGTGCTTTATATTGTAGGCTACAGCCCCTACAATATTAAACACACAAAAAACAAGAAAAAAACAACAATCAGACATCCCCTATGAGCAAGCGCTTGGTGACAGTGGGAAGAAAGAACTCTATTTTAACAGCAAAAA
This sequence comes from Cichlasoma orientale, assembly GCA_034780415.1. Classification (NCBI taxonomy): domain Eukaryota; kingdom Metazoa; phylum Chordata; class Actinopteri; order Cichliformes; family Cichlidae; genus Cichlasoma; species Cichlasoma orientale. The sequence goes on along the minus strand of JAVDPK010000801.1, from coordinate 167,630 downwards.
ACCTCCAGCAGAACCGGGCTTGGGGAGGGGCAGCCATCGCCTGTAACCGGTTGGGGACTGTGAGCAAACTCACCTTTCGGTTTGATTACAGATGGCGCCATCTGTGAATATTGAAGGCACATTTATGCAAGTCTCTCTTTTTAGTTATAGCCTTTACTTCTGTAGTTCCTCACTGGCTGTATGCCAAGCCCAGAGGTCTGGAACTGAACCTCATCTTCTGTGACTGTGTCCTGGACTTGCTGACTTGCCCTCCACAGGTGGAGAGGTTTGATAATGTCACTTGCAGCGTGCAGATCTGCAGTAGCGGTGCTCCATAAAGTTGCATCCTGAGTTTTATGCTGTATTTCCAGAACCCCACTGAGTGCACAACAGTGCGCAGCTCCAACACCAATGTAAAATTTGCTGATGACTCAGTGGTGGTAGCCTTGGTCTCTAATGAGGATGACTATGCCTACCTGAAAAAGGTGAAAGAGCAATCTCTGTGGATCCAAGGAGATTATTGTGGCTAAGACAAAATCAGTATAGATTCTACCTTACATCCCACTCAGGCTCTATGGGCCTTTTGTGGAATGAGTCAGCAGTTCCAAATATCTTCGTGTGTATATTTTTGAGGCCCTGACCTGTACTATTCACACCTCCACTCTGGTCCAGAAAGCAACCACCTCAGCAACTGAGGAAATTCAGTCTTTAATGCCATACAGTAAACATTCTTTAATGCTACTGTACTGGTTGGAGCTGCATATAACAGGCCATCACGACAAGCCTGCAGGTCATCTACATCCAATGATGCAGGCCTGGGGCAAAACAGATCACCGCTGACACGTTTCACCCGAGCCGTACACTTTTCTACTGGCTGCATTCAGGCAAACGCCTCTACAGCCAGAACGAAGATGATGAGAAAGACCTTTCTCCCCGCAGGCCATCCAAAGTCTAAATTTAGCTTAATCACAATCACTTTAATATTTTCATTCTGTTCTACTTGGCATTACTCAGGCTATACACAGACTTTAAATTCTGCCCACTTACGTTAGATTAACACCTATCCTTGCTCATTGCATAAGTCTTACCTACCTAAATTAAATTTGTTGTAATATTTTCTCATTTCTTTATATCTTACATTCCCTGTTTACTTTTTGTCTAATTTTTGTCTCAGTTTCTAGCGTAACCAATCCATCATAGAGTGAGAGGCTCCAGCCCTTCCATGACTCTGAATTGGATAAGCCTTTGGCAAAAAGAATGGATGGATAGATGCGTGGACAGATGTATCGTTATATCGTTATATCCTTTATGCAGAATTTTGTTTAATGCACAATGATTGTGCTGTTTTTCACCACAATGACACTGATTACTGTTACATCTACTATTACCATTACCACCTTCAGCACCATGAAAAACTGCCTCAGATCAAAGTACACAAGAGTATGTGCACAGGCCGTGTACAATGATTGTGAGGAACTCCATGTTCAGGCAGGTCCATAAGTTTTTGGACAATGAAACAATTTTTGTAATTTTGCCTCTCCGCACCACCACAGCAAATTAAGCAATCAAGATGTGAAAACAAAAATGCAGACTTTCAGCTTTAATTTGAGACATTTAACAAAAGTACTGCTATAACCGTTTTGAAATTAAAACCATCTGTATACATTTTCAGAAGTAATTAGACAAATTACACATCATTTTAAATATAAGGATTGTTTTTAATAAATGCTGTGCAGTCAGTGACTGCCTGAAGTCTACAATACATTGACATCACCAGATGCTCTGGGAAATGAAAGAGATGATCTGTTAAGATTTTACTGTCTTTTATCGGCTTTATTTTTTATGGAATAATGAGGGAACAGGCCTCACTTGGCCATGGAACATCTTGCCAGTCAATTGTCGAAGATTCTCCTGGAAACATCTGTATATTGTGGCAAACGGTGTCATAGCTCCATCATCAGCCAGTGTTCATGCATCTTTATTTAAAGTGAATATGACTGAAAGTTATATATTTCCTGCAATGAACTGGGGTATCATGCAGCATGGAAGCATATGTCACATCCCAGCTGTGGCTGATGGTTGGCAGAGTAGATATGAAATGTATTTTAACACATTCCACAAGCGCTGGATTCCTGAAACCAATCATGCTTTTGTTTTCTGCACAAAGACAGAATCAGTGACCGATGCCACATTTATGTCACTCCACGGTTGGTTGCAGTGACCGAGTGAGCTCAGGTTCCAAACCTGCTGCCCGGGCTTTCCCCTCTCTGGGGTAATGTGATGAATGAAAGGTCTCATCAAGAGCAGAAACAACTGTCATCAAACCGTTTAGGCAGAAGAACAAGCTGAAAGCATGAGTAGAAAACTGAACTTAGCTAAGTCTGTGCTGAGGAAGTGTTTTCATTAACTGACTCCAGAAGTGAGTGTCAGCACATTTTACAAGTTTCCTGAGCTGACATTGCTGCACAAAGAGGAGCGCTTTTGTCCAATAAAAGTATATCTGCTCTGCTCAAATATAACTTGGACTCTGTGCTCAGGGGACTTCAGATCTTTTCTCACTAATAACTTTTTTTTTTTTTTTTTTTTTACCTTTTCTTAACTGTAGGGGAAAAGCTGACTACAAGATTCTATAGACATCGTCTGACATTTTGGTTCATATCTTTCATGGAAACATCTGCTGCTCATCATTCTAGACACAAAGGATTAGATACACCTGTGCCTGTCACCACTGATTGTCGTCATGATAATGTAAATAAAAATCCCACTATTTACATAAATGTCAACGAAAAATCTGATCAAACCTCTGCCTTTATGTTCAGTAATTCTCACATAAGGGAACCTTATCTAATGCAGTGTTTCTGCAAAATGCACCCAGACTTAGTGGATTATGTTCAGAAAGTAGGATTCTGCATGCCATATGTATCCACTGCCAATATTGACTACCAATAATACTGTGCGTGAGCAGGTGGCAGATAAGATTACAGAGTGTATTCAGCTTGTCTATTAATGCAGGACACCACAGCACCTGTTAAACCTGCACTAGGGCTGGAGGATCTTGCTTAATTCAGTAGAGCAACAGAAACATAAAGCATCCACTCAACAGTAGGCACACATAATGGCAACATAGCTCAGGTTGGTTGTTAGAAAGAACTAGTTACATACAGTATATGAAGTGCCGTGAAATTCGCAGGTCGATATGGTTTGTTCTGTTTTACCTGGGATCGTGCTTTTTCCAAAGACTGGGCCTTGATTGTTAAACAAAAAAAAAAGAAGCAGAATACAAGATTATATAGCAGCAACTTTTGATGTGTTGGTTCATTTCTTCCAAAATGTCTTTTACCATGCAGTAGTTGTTGGTTATAGTACTGCAGCCTGGTTTGGCTACGTTGGCCTACAATTAAAATCCAGAATGACTCACTTCGTTCTAAGAGCTGTGACAATTGTGAAAACGAGGCAGCGTCAACCTGACGTGGCAGATGGTTTGTTACCTGGAGCCATCTGGGAAGTCGCTGTTTGGAAAAGGGCAGCCACTTTTTCAAAAATGCTTAACAGGCAATTAAACGAACCATTTATCTATTGTTACACTTAATCCATACAAATGGCTACGACCTTTTTGGATGGCAGTTTCTCACAGAAACCAAACCTGTTATTATCCAAACCTGTTATAGACAAGTCATCTCAAAGGGGGTGAATGTTCACTACCAAGCTCTAGTTATAACCTGGAGAGTATAAAGTTGGGAGAAAAATGATGAAAAGCATGCCAAGCTTGTTAACAAAAGTGCATCTCAGTTCTTTTGCTCCCCTAAGCAGCCTGTCCGGTCCCTGTTTTCTGAGTTCAGTTTTGTGGATGGTTGGATCTCCAAAAACAATTTTTTTAAAAAGTGATTTTATTCAACATATCCTGAGTAGAAAGTTGGGTGAGCTGAAACAAACTGGCATCGCTACGATGACTCTCAATTCAAAATATAGAAGTTCACAGAATATGACACAGCTGCATCCTGTTTATGGAACACATTTGACTGTTAATTATAGGGGGGGGGGTGCTGTTTAGCATCAATATGCTGTGATTTGCTAATCACCTATTATGTTGTAAAGTTTCTGATGATGAACCTGAACTGATGTGACTTAAGCTGGAAAAATGAAGCACTCCCTTTTCTTGTCTTTTTATTATTTATTGCTCTCTCGTTTTAAACCTTTAAGACCTCCTTCTGTCCTTGAAAGTCTTTAAAAGACAAGCTAGCCAAGTTTTTTTTAAGATATTTACTCTATACTTTTTTATGCCAAATGAAGGAAAGGAATATGTAATGGTCTGTCAGTAGCAAACTGAGTGTATATTGGAACAATTAATGAAGTTGTTCCTTCAAGAACAGAGTCAGAGCGGCTGTTTCAGTTACTCAAAATCTTTTGGTTTTAGTCAAAGTCCTTCTAGAAGCAGTTCTTGAAACTGGACAGCCTGACTGGAAGTTCCTGTGTTTTGTTTTTTTTAAGCCACACTAAATAAATGGGATGAGAGCTATAAGTGTAATTCACATGGTCACTAGGATATAAAACACGGAGCATTGTTTAGCACTGTTATCTCATAGCAAGAAGGTCCTGGTTTCAAATCCATGGGAGGTTTTAATGTTTCAGGTTCTCTCTGGTTACTCTGGCTTCCTCCCAAAAACATGCATGTTTGGTTAAATGGTGATTTCAAATTAGCCAAAGATGAGAGGTAGATAAAGTGCTTACAGTGTATCAGTTTATGGTTAAATGTGGTTTGTAATCTAAAGTGCTCAGTAAGACTAGAAAAGTGCTAGATAAATGCCGGTCCATTTCCACGTATGGACCAATCAAATTTATTAGAAAAAAAGTTTAGCAACTTTGAACCAAAATATTTTTACCCTGCAAGTTATACTTTGTTTTACAACATCACTGCTTTGATAACGGCTTAATCCAGTGTCCTGATTACTCCACCTCTAACTCTACGTGTTTGCTGATGAGTAGAGATGTGCTTGCCACTAGGGCTGCGCAGTTAATCAAATTTTAATCTCGATCAAAATTTTTAGCTTTCCATGATTAAATTAACATGATTGAGCAGTTTTGAAAATGTGTGTTTCAACAATAGAACATAAAACAAAAGCAACGTAAGTGTTCCTTAAATCAGCACCTGACCATGTGACTGTGTGTGCCAGTTTCCTGGACTAGTCTGGATGAGCAATACTATGTTACAACAAAATTCAAATGTCTGGCACAGCAGAAGGCAAAGAGCTTGTCCTTTTGAAGCAGATCATCATCTGTTTTTTGTTTTTTTTTGGAAATACCAAGAAGAAATCATAGAATCATAGCAAAGAGTGCTGCAGAGTCATGTCTGCAGCAACACAACTAACTTATTCAGCCACATGAAAACAGGCCACAAACTGCAGTCTAATGAAAGCCAAGAAAAACAATGCAGTGGTTGCTAACGTGAATCTTCCAACATCAAATCAGTCTGTAAACGTGAGCCTGCAGAGTGTCGGAGTATCCATCCCGCTCACAGAGATGCACTGAAATCTCTAATGCAATCAGCAAAGCTACACATACCAATAAACAGGGTGATTAATGGATGTTTCAGGGAAATGGTTAACATACTGAACAAAAATGTGTTATCCCCTCACAGAGTTATTTTTTTCACAGGTTATTAGGTTTTGGTAGTTTTTTGTTTTTGTTTTTTAAAATATTTTCCTTGTAAGAGATGCACTGAATTTACACGCACAAGGAGGACCAATTTTACTGATGCAAAGAGTTGTACATTAGCAGGTATGTAGCATGAACGTGAAAGCGGTGCTAGATCCCGTTTTTTACTGCGCTATCTTGAAAGAACTTCCAGTTGTTGTGGTGAACCGCGCCGCTTTTTCTGCAGCCTGTCTGACCTGACGCACCAGCAGCTCTCCTGCTGGGCTGTTTGGCTGGATTGGTATTCCTTGAAGATCAAACAGTGTCTTAAAAACCATAAAATGAACACAGAATTTGAAATTCAGATTACAAGCAGGATGAATTACACGGGATAAATTGGGTACCTCGTTATGATTATTTTCATGTACAAATGTTAACTTATTTTCTTCTTCTTGTTCTTCTTACTCTTTTCTTCCTGCCTGTCAGACCTGGCAGTCATATTGTGTGGACATTAATAGAAATGAATGAATAAGTACAATTAAAAGGCAAACATTGACAAGAATAGCTTATGGAGAACAACAGTGCGTTTGGATCAATATTCTGATTGTGAAAACTGCCAGACATGTTACTCAGGAAGGAGAAGTGGAAAGCAGATAAGAATTAATGTCTGCTAAACAGATAAAACTATCAGGTAATGGAAAGACACAAATTAAAATGTGGCAAAAAACATTCATATTCTGTGCTCCACTTTATTTTATGTCCATTTTGCTGCTCTTCGTGTTGAAGAATAACACAAGATTTAAAAAAATTGTTTGGTTTTTATTTTAAAAACTTCTGAAAAGCACAGTCTGCTTGTTCACGCTGCTCTGTGTTAAACGTCACAAAAATGAATCCTGGTGTAGACATTCTGTCTGTGCAACATTGTGCAGCCTGGTCTTTTCTTCCACGTGACCTCCCTTGTCACTTCCAGTTGCCACGTTATGGCTGTGAAAAGCCTGGAATAGTTCAGACATTATTGATTTTTTTTCCCTCCCCCCATCTTGAGTGGCAAGCGATGACTTTGTATCTACTTTCCACAATGACAGAAACTTCAGATTGGAATTGATTTAAGTCCCGGGGGAGCCCAGGTGCATTTAAGACACTGCAAAGATTTAATGATTTATCAGTTTGTTATATAATATGACACTAATGATGAATGCTGAACAACAACCATTTATGTAGGCACAGACTGATCCTGAGTCATCTTTAGTGGCTGAGTTTTGTACTTTAAGTGGCCGTGGTGGATATTTTTAACCATAAGAATGAATATTACACTGGTCAAACTGTAACTGTATTTTCATTAAGACATTGTACACTGTTTTTCCAATGGATCAATCAGTCCATATTTTGTAGATTAGATTAACTTTTATTGTCTCCCTTATGAGACAATAACATAGACAAATGGGGAAGACATCAAGTAAAATAATGATCGTAAACACTGGCTGATTTGTGAACACACACACTCCACGTAATGAACCCAGTGCCTGACAGGCAAAACGAGCACCTAAATACTTAAATGCTGTCACTTGTTCAACCTTCTCTCTATTAATGCATATTAGTTTGTCTTGCAGCCAGACTGGATCCAACAGAATGTTTCAGACGTTGGTTGGTTACTTAGAGAGATATCCATAGTACCCAGAACATGGATCCCAACAGCTTCCATCTGATGGATGGATTTTGAGGCATAGACTGTATTTAAAAGACGGACCACCATGATCTCACTCACAGTGTAGGTTAGCAAAGTCCTGTTGTGAAGCCTTGAGCTGAGCCTTTTTAGCCGTCACCGTCTTCATTTCCATGAATGGATCTGTCTGTGAAACTAAGGACACCAAACTTGGCAGACAATTTGTGCCTGAAAAGAGTGGGTATTATGGTTATCCTGCTTCCTTATGAAATGTACTTCATGTTTGATTGAGTATGATATGAAACTAAGGATCGAGTCCATAAATGTTTAACGAGGTCACAGAGCAAAGGAGCTGACGGCTGTATTCCTGTAGATTTCTAAAGCGAGAAGTCTTTCTGTAACTAGGAGTCGCCCCTGCTGGCCATTAAAAAGATTGCATGTTTAACTGCATAGACCCAGAAGCTATGGCTGTCTTTTACTTATAGTCTGTGGGTTAAGGGTATGGAATTATAATTGTTAAAAGAAGCTTCTAGAGGGTGTTTTCACATTAAAACCAAAACACGGCTCATCATACTCTGTTTGCACAAACAACCTTTGGGGAGGTTCTTTACAGGAGCACAGTCTGACTCTGTTGCCCCTCTGACATTTTCTCATAGACAGCTAAGATTTTTGGCTTTTACTATAATATTTCAGTTAGTGATCTCTGATGAAATCTGGCAGAGATACCCCTCAGGATATAATATGAGACTGTTGAACATTCCTTAACTTTTCCTCCAGCACCACCACCAAGTCAAAAATTGTACAGTATTGCACAATACTCTGGTTAATTAACAAAACCTGCAAAGCTTGTGTTTAGAGCTAAATAGCAAACGTGTGAAATAAGATCATAAAAGTCATAAAAACATATCATATACACATTGTGGGGTCACTTTGAAAAGTGACTGTTTTTGAAAGAAAATCTTCGTTTTATACATAATATATAACATCTGAAAAGTTACAGCAACCATAATTTTTGTGTTCCAAAGGCCCATGATGTCACGTAATTCCAGTTTATCCTGTTAAAATGCTGAGCAGTCATTGGAAGAAGTGTTTCAGAAAGTTGGCACAGGTGTTGTTGTTACTAAAGAAGCAACAAATTTGCCTGTTTGAGTGTCTTGATAATGAACCTTTGCAGATTTGATTAGGGTCTTCAAACACCCCACAAAGAAAGAGGCTTCTCTGGACTATTTTTGTTTTTGTTCCATCTGGAAAACTGCCAAACAACCGTTATCATACAACCGTGCATACTGCTCCTTTGGTTATGACAGGTACTGTTTAAAGGGGAGGTGAGGACCTGTGAGGCAACTGTTGCTTAACCTAAAGTAGTTGTCCTCTGGGTCAGTTGAGCTCTAGAGTTTCCCACTTCTTTATTTTCTGGCTTGCGTGGTCCTGTGGACAGAGTAGTAGATATCTTTGTGTTTTGTGACATTTCCTACATGTGAAAGCCTTTTTTTTTTTTTTTAATTATTTGTTTGGTTGTGGTGATTGGGTGAAGGGGAGTAATTTTAAAACCATAGTCAAGCCCACAAAGGCTTCTTCAGTCACTCAATAAGACAATTTTATTGCGTCTTCAATAATCACAACAGTATTCAGGTGTGCCAGCTTTCTCAAAGGGTTTTTCTAACGATCAATTAGGAGCACAATGTGCCACTGGAACACTAGAGTGAGTGATGGTTGCTGAAAATGGGTTGTTAATATTTCATTAAATATCATAAATGATTTACAACATTTTTGTTGGCCCTGCAACAGATTGGTGTAGCCTGCCTCTTGCCCTATGACAGCTGGGATCGGCTCCGGCCTCCCCGCAACCCCGAAGTGGACAAACAAAAGAAGATGGATGGATGGATGGAACATTTGTCAGTTTAATGTTAATTAAAATAAAAAATCTCTTTCTTTTACAAATAAGGGCATGTAAAGTAATCCCAAACGTTTTCATTATTCTGGTTACTTGGTTGATTAATTGATTAATGGGCTAATAATTAATCATCTCAGCTCTAAGGCTCTGAAAGTGCAGCCACAGATCATATACATGTTAGGAGTCATTAACTCCAAAGAACAGAAACTTTTTAAAGTGCAGTCAATGAAGGGATCGTATGTGTGTGTGTGTGTGTTCCAGCTGGATGCACGAGTGTTTCTGCATGCGTCGTTTTTGAAAACACACACATGCAGAGAAGCAGCAGAGATGAGGGAAAATCTTATCATTGCTGCAAAAAAAAAAAACTGTCACCAGACTGTTTCTCTGCACTGCAATTACAGCAGAGAGAATAGTGTGCATTATTTCAGGACAAATGTTAGCCGTGTAGGCAGACAGAAGCAGAAAGGTCCCGAACCCACACCCTTAATTACCTCACAGTGACGCACAAGAGCGAATGTGAAGGATGCCGGGCTGACAGAGTGAACTTGTCCAAGTATATGTTATTTACCAATCCAGTGAACTCAGAGCCGTGCCTTTGTCCTCTTGGCTCAAAAGGAAAAATTGTAGTACGACACTTTTTACTCATGAATACTTTATTATTATTCATGCAATGGCATTATTATCTCTCTCCTTTGATATTCTGCTCTTTAACATTTTTTTTTTCACTTCATAAAAGTTGAAATATTAATCCCAGTGAGAGAAGATCAAAGCTGCTTCATCATCCCTTTGACACGCTTGAAATGTTCTGCAACATGACAGACAGTTTAAAACAGACTTCTGCTGCCCACGCTCGAAACATCCTGTGTCTTTAGTGTACCGGCCAGCCTTTAAGGGACTTAGCATTATGATTTAATGGTATGAACTGACAGGCTTTTGCATTAATCATCTCCTCCGCCCACATAGGTTTGCAACAGATGCTTCCCCACACACACCCCACCCCGTGTTAATGATACAGATTATGTCAAATAGGGACACTTTATAGACATTGTGTGAAATGCAAAAATACCTATGTGACAGATCAAGTGAGGAGATTCATTGTGACAGGAAGCAATCACCAGCCAGGGGGGGGGGGGGGGTGTAAACCTGGTTAATAGTAAGGGAAAGTGAGGAAAATAGAGTTGAGAATATTTGCTTTTTGAAATTTTAAGATTTCATATAAGGATGACCTGCACTTCTTGCTCCAGGACACAAGGAAAGTGACGTGTTCTTTGAGTCATGCCTAATTGGATCGGTGTTTTTACTGTTCAAGGTCGCTGATACAGAAAATTGAAAAGCCCCTGACTGTCTGTCAGATAATTATGACCATGGTGTGAACACAAGAGCTGCCTCCTGCTGTGTAACGCGCCCCCTTGTCACACCTGGTGCAAAGATGATTGACTCTTTGAGCCAGCTCTAGGATGCTCCAATTGACCTGCAATCCATCAACCTTTTGAGCGGCACCAGCCAGTGTCTCCCAGAAGTGATGTCTGTAATCAGTAGAGAAACCTTTTTTTCTGAAAGGATGGCTTGTTATTTTATTCAGAACTAATCTTCTAAAGCTATTCAGTGTTTGTTAAAGCCTGATTGGAACTTTAGGATGTTTACCAGCTGTTGATGGAGATCTCAAGATCTGATTTTATAGCCTGCAAACTTAACACTTTTATAGCAGACCAGTGCATAGAAACCTTACAGAGTTACAAAAACTCTTCATAGACTAGCTGTGTGCTAGCCAATAGATAAACTCTGGACCTGAGAGATGCATCTGGCCCTTTACTGTTCACTGAACCCTCGTTAGAAATAGTCTCAATGTCACATTACACAAGAACTGGACTAAAAATCAGTGGCAGCACGTTTTATGGAGCGATTAATACAAATTTGAAATATTTGGTTCGAATTGTAATCAGCATGTATGGAGGGGGTCAGGAGAGAGGTACAACAGTGAATATCTACAGCTATCTGTAAAACATGGTGGAGGCGCTGTCATTTGGGATTTGGGGCTGCATTGGGTATACTGAACACGGAAAAGTACCATCAGAGTTTGACCCACCATGCAATACCATCTGGAAAGTGTCTGATTGGCACCAGCTTCATTTTTCAGCATGACAATGATCCCAAACACACAACTAGTGCAGTGAAGGCATACCTGGATAAAAAAAAACACACACACACACTCCAAGCACTCGAAACACACCCCTCGCTTTGTTGGTTTTCAAGAATATTCTTTAGTTGGATTTACTGAACAAATTAGGTTTTTTTTTTTTTTTTTTGTTTACTTGTGTAATTTGTGTTGTTTCAGTTAAATATTATGTTGCGGCAGGTTAACTCCATGCCTTTTTTTCTTAAGACAGTTCAACTTTTTAGAATAAAATACATTAAATTTCTTTATTTAACGCAGTTAGATGGCACCACTTGATGCAACCTTTTAAAGTAAATCCAAAAAGAAAACATTTCGAGTGCTTCAGTGAAATAACACAAATGGCTCAAGTAAACTTTAAAAAGCTTCGTTTTAGTAGATCCAACTAAAGAGAATACTTGTTATCGTGTTCCCTGTTGAGCTGTGAGGAATAGCATTTAACATTCCACGTGATTATTTGATTCAGCTTTACTGAAGCAGCAGCTAGTGGTTTTCACATGATGCAGACAGCACGCTGCATTGTTATCAAAAAGTCCTTTAGTAAAACTTTATGTGGGAAGGCCTATGCCAGGCTGCTGGAAAGGAGTTTCATCTGTTGGTCAATGTGAGAATCTCATCTCTGCTTTTTATGGATGATTCAGTCCTGTTGGCATCATCATATGGTGGCCCCCAGCTCATACTGCAGCAGTTCACAGTCAAGTGTGAAGTGGCAGGAATGATAATTATCACCTCTAAGTCTGAGGCCATGGTCCTCAGCCGAAAAAGGGTGGAGTGCCTACTCTGCATCGGGGCGAGTTGCTGCCACAGATGGAGGAGTTTAAGTATCTCGGGGTCTTGTTCATGAGTGACGGGGAAAAGGGAGCGGGAGATTGACAGACGGATTGGGGCTGTGTCTGCAGTGATGTGGATGCTGCACCGGTCTGAGGGGGCTGACCGTGAAAGCAAAGTCTACGTCCCTACCCTCGCCTATGGTCATGAGCTTTGGGTAGTGACCAAAAGAATGAGATCGCAAATACAAGCGGCAGAAATGAGTTTCCTCTGAAGGGTGGCTGGCCTCTCCCTTAAGAGATAGGGTGAGGAATGCAACCATTCGGGAGGGGTTAAAAGTAGAGCCGCTGCTCCTCCACATCAAAAGGAGCCAGTTGACGTGGTTCGGGCATCTGACTAGGATGCCTCCTGGGAGCCTCTTGGGTGAGGTGTTCAGGGCATGTCCTACCCGGAGGAGGCCCCGGGGCAGACCCAGGACACGCTGGAGAGATTATGTCTCTCGGCTGGCCTGGGAACGCCTTGGGGCCCCCCGGGATGAGCTGGAGGAGGTGGCTGGGGAGAGAGAGAGGCAACCTGGCCACAGATAAGCAGAAGAAAATGGATGGATGGATGGATGGATGGATGGATGGATGGATGGAACTTTATAATGCTGCTTTATTAACACATAATAACACAATATGTCGTTAAATCATTGATATACTACTTAACAGTCTGCAGTGGTAGATTAATGGTAATTTAGTTACTTAAAAACCCTTTTAGTGATTAAATGTTTATGTTGTATCTAATTCTTATTCATATTCATGCACCTGAATGCCCTACAAATGGCAGTTAGACACACTGATGACTCACTCAGTCATGCAATTAGATGCAACAGTGGAGTCAAATCCAGTCTGCTGGTTTTATGTTATAAAAACTGACTTTATATCACATTTGTTTGACACCAGTAGAGTAATGATGCTCATTAATCATGGTCTTATTTCACACAGATGACTTGTAAGACTTGAGATGCAGCAATTAGTGATGAGTCATAACTGAGTTAACACTCGACCCGACCCTGATTGTTTTTCACTGCAAGAGCCGGCTGGTATGCCATCTGATGACCAATCAAAAACCAGCGCTGGAAAGACATACTGATGTGTGATAGAGAGCTAGATAAATACAGAATAGCTCTGACACGATCCTGTTATGTCATCTCATTTTCCTTCTTTCCTTCCTTTCCTCCTCCTCCTCCTCTCCTCCTCAGATCTCCATTTGAGGTGTTTTCCGGAAAGGAGATATTCTTTGTTAACAAGACAGCTCAGCGGCAGTTGTACTGGTATGTGTAATTAAGGCTGGGCTCTGCAGATAGATGCCTCACTGAATGGAGACCTGATCTCTCTATTCTCTGTACTCTCTGCCCTTCCCTTTACAGCAAACTCCCAGTTTACCCAAAACAAGCTGATTATAGGGAACAAAACCAGAGACAGACCAGGAAGATTTAATTTTTTGGGATGAGCTGCTCTGATATGACATGCTCTTCTAATTATTATTAACTGAATTGCCCTAACATGCCTACTGAAAGAGTAAGAGCTCTCATTATGCCATCTATATATATTTACGTAACATTTTAAATTTGAAACATGGTAGAAATTACAGATGATTCCCAACATCCTCCTTCTTCTTTTCAAGCTGAAAGCAAGCCAGACTATTTTTAGCTTTTGAGAAGTCAACATTTTAGAGGTGTGAGGTTAAAACGAGAGGGGTTTTTTATATGCTACGGGAGAGATGGGTGGAGAAAACAACATTTGAAAAGATAAAGAGATAATGAGAGCTCAGCACTTTATATTTGATGCAGGAGAAGCATGAGCAGGACTAATACACAAGGACAGACTAAAAGACACACACACTACTTCCTTGGGTGCTTGAACTAATGGTTGGTAGAGATAGATAACCCATTAAAGCTGGTGTCAATTGAGGTACAAAGACTAACAAATTTACAGATTAGGGACACACGCACGCATGTGCAGACACACACACACACACACACACACACACACACACACACACACACACACACACACAGAGTTGACAAATTCTACATGCAACACGAGGGATCAATTAATGGCTTCATTATGTTGTGGTGGCCTAACCACCATCAAAGCACGAATAAGGGAAAAGCTTTTGGAAGAGATCAGTAGAGATTTAGAAATGTTTGACCAGTCCTGAAGACAACTGTGTATGTGTATGTCTCCCATTTGTATCTGACATCACAAAGCGTTTCATTTATTTTTCATTGCGATTGTGACAATCACAACTTAATCCTGACATCAGCTCTTAATCACAGTGACAGTGCAGTTATGCTGGTATTTTTGGATGGATGTATTATGAGAGATGGATGCTTCACCGCCTCATCAGTACTGTCTGTTTTGCAGCATTGCAACAACACCTCGATCCCTGTAGACTCCTATGTTAATGTACACAACTTTACAACATTAAAAAGCACGTTTGCAGCCTGGTTTTGACAGCTATGGAGTGTTTTATTTCCTACTTCATAACAACTGTATGGACAATAAATTTGTTTTTAACTTATATTTCTGGATATTGAAGTCAGGGGCGTGGCTTCTTTGACAGGTGTGCCAACACAGGTGACCTAGCCGAAAGTATTTGCTTGGCCTCACCTCCACTAATTCGTGTCACTGGACTAGATTTCCTGTTCATGTCTGTGCTGTAGGTGCCTTTTAGAGTATTTACAGCAACAGAATTGTCTCATATATTATTATAGTGAGGTACAGACCACTGAAGTAATCTATGCTATAGTTCTGGTAGTTGAAATTCTTGTATTTTATTGGTCTGTTAGTTAGCACTAATTAGCAGGTATGCGTTCCACCTGTGCAATTCATAAATGGAACTTGCAAACCAAGCCTGCTAACTTTACCACATAACTTAGAATTCCACCCACTCATCCAAACTTGGTAAAATCTGGTTCAAACAACAATGTTGAAATGCTGTGACACGACCTTAAGAAAGCTGTGCATAAATGCCAACAAACCTCAATGAACTAAAGCAAGGGTGTCCAAACTGCGGCTCGCGGGCCACTTCCAGTCCCGCCCCTACTTCCGGTCCGCGAATTATGTCAAAAATACCAAAAATAATTTGGCCCTTTAAGTTACTTTTTTGACATTTCGCCTTCCCCTCCAATCAAGAGGGTTAAGCAAAATGTCAAAAAA
>JAVDPK010000801.1:140914-151387 GCA_034780415.1 Cichlasoma orientale | reverse complement strand
GTGTGTGTGTGTGTGTGTGTGTGTGTGTGTGTGTGTGTGTGTGTGTGTGTGTGTGTGTGTGAGAGAGAGAGAGAGACTCTCATATTTACAACAATTTTGAAACTTATTATGAAAGGTATAGTTACTCTTACATTATTAATTATATACATATGAATTTATGGCCAATTTTATTATAACCTGTCTTTCCATTTTATTCTATTTTTTGGCTCTGTAGCTCCATGTGGTGTGTGGCAGTGTGGATGGGATTCTCCTAACTGATGGCCGTGGCTCTCTGTGCAGGAGCCTGGTTGGCAGAGTTGGCCTCTGGGAGAGATCCACTGATGAGGGCTTTTTAGGTTTGTTCCAAGACTGCTCAGAAGTGTTATTGATCAGTGGACAGGTTTCACAAAAGAATCCACTTTTTTATTTTCATAAAGTTCTTGATTGTCTTCAGGTCAGTGTCCATGTTGTGAGGCACTATCCACTCAGCTTTGCTGCTGAATAATTCAATTCAATTCAACTTTATTTGTATAGCACCAAATCACAACAAACAGTCACCTCAAGGTGCTTTGTATTGTAAAGTAAAGACCCTACAATACTGCAGAGAACATACTGATACAATATCCTTATACACTAATTGTAGTCTATCAAATTGCCTTCTGTGTTTTTTTAAACAGACATAGTCTTCCAGTTCTGAGCAGGTCCAAGCCTTCTCCAGATTTTTATTCTCCCAACTTGGCTGAATGCTCGGAAAGGATCCTTTGATCGCAGACCGTGGTCACCAAGCTTATCAGTGTTGTTTATTTCTCATACAACAAGTTTCCCAGACATAGATTATGGCTATTCTCAAACTAAAATAAAAAAAATTGTTGAAAATCTCCATTGAAAAAAGTTTACGGTCTAGGATTAAGTTTAATCCATGTCTGGGGAAACTGAGTCATAAACTACCAAAACTGTACATTTGGCCCCTCCTAATGTTCCTGCTTGGTCCCTGATGGATTTGTTTTGTTATTGCAGCCCAAATGCCACAGTAGGAATCAACTCTGCATATTTTTCATGCTTAACTAGTCAAAGAACAACAAAGCAATAGCCCACAGCTTTGTTCATAAAATAGCTTTTCTACAATTACATCTGAGCCCTTGAAAATACACAGTAACTGTGCAATAATGTCCGTTATTCATCAACAGTTAATTCAATATTTATGTTCAGTTCTTTGAAACCCCTCTTACTTTTTATTGTTTGCTCTCACATCATTTGGGGTATACACACACACACACACGTAGGTTCTAACAGTCTTACTTTGTTTGGCTCAATTTTTCCAAGCATCAGTTACATTTTCCCAAACTTGTGTTTCCTACCGATGGCAGACAATCAGACCAGGCAGATCATTTGGACATTTCAGTTATCTGCCATGGGGGGATTTGGGTTTCTGGAGGTTTTTCGGAAAACCTTCCCAGCTAATTTTAAGCTCAAATTGTCCTGGTCTTCATTGTGTGTCTTAATTTTTATTGTAGTTTCTCTTCCTTCTCCTCCTGACTTCCTTCTCCTCGTGACTCTGTCAGTTATTCTTTGCTCTTTTTCAGTAACTGCTGTTATTTTTTTAAAGGCTGTTTTTTCCACGTGGTTTTGCCTTTGTTCTCTCCCTGCCCTTATTAGTGTGTGATTGAGCTCACTTGTGCTTTATAACCCCTTTTCTCTCCCTGGTGTGTATTCAGTCTGTGTGCATTTAGTCACCGGCTGATGGATTGCTCTCTCACCTCTGTTCCTTTTCCTTGTTTTTTTCTCCGTCTGTTGGCTCCAAGTGTTAGGAGTTTGTTAGTTGTATTATTTTTCCCGTAATCTATGAACAGCACATTTTGTTAATCATAGGTTTCTTTTATTTTACCACCTGCCCACTTGTTACACATTGTGTCAGTGATTGGTTCTACTTTAACAACTTTGCTACCATTAGGAAAACAGTGATGGACTAACTAATCAATAAATGCTTATACAGTGAAGTGATGGAGGGAGGAACATAGCTGCAGACTCTCTTGGACCTCTTTGGACTATTGCTTTAATGGGCAATCTCAGACTTTTTAGCTAAAAATAGGGGGAAATGAGCGATATGTCAAACAAGACAAAGCCAAATCCACTCCTTCTCTACATTCTTGTGACAGACTTTGTGCCATGTGTCTGTTGTAGTGTTGAAACCATAGTTCATTTTAGCTTCTTTTAGCTCATTGTTTTGCTGTTTTTCATCGTCACCACTCGTAAATCCTGATCAGCAGCAAAGATCTGACAAACCCAGACACACAGTAGTTAAAGCCCAGCTTTTAGTAGGAGTGAAGAATTTGCTAAAGAGACAGAAATCGGTGGAAAGCAGCACAGAGCGTAGCGGGTTAATGTTCTTTCAGTAGCTTGTTTATCAGGTAGCCAGAGAAAGAAAATGAAGGCTACTGCTGCTCTGTGTTTGCTGGATATGTAAATTAGATGCTGATAATAAGTCTACTGTGTTTACAGCTTGTTTTCCTGCCCTCGGTCACCAAAACAAAATCACTGAACACAGTTTCACTGAAAATAATATTGAAACCTATTGTTAAACTCATAGGCTTCCCCTCAAAAAAAATACCTTAATATGCCTTACCTGAAGTGATGACAACATTTAAGAAAATATTGTTTTGCTTGCACTTTTTTTCTTAATCTATTTATTTATGAAGAGACCACAAACTGGCAGATTGAGGCAACTCACTGAAGGTCTTCAAGACTACATTTTATGCCTGAAAGCACCAGAAGAAACAAATCAGAAGGAGGACGTGACCCCAACAGAAGTGCAAAGCCTTTGGCAGAAGACTTTCAGAGATATGATACAAAAAGTAGTGAACTCGAGGTTGTGAATGAAATAGCCTGGTTGTTTTGAATGGAATGTCAAATAGGCATCTCAGTCATTAAAACTGGTATAGAGGGAGACATGAGTCATGCAGTCTCAAGCACAATCAAAGCAGCTTCCTGCTCCGCCATCTCTGCCAGTGGACCCGACACAGGCAGCTCTGATACCCACGATCAATGCAGTGAACAGGGATAACTCAACCGCAGGATTAAGAATACAATGGGAGCGACAACAGCTGTCGCGTGTCAGCCCATATTTTGTGCAAACATTCATAGTTTACATTGTTACCGCAGACTCGGTGGTTGCATAAGAGATAAAATGATATCATTCTGTGGCTGCAGGGCACCGATCGTGTTGGGTGGAAGAGTATGCTGTGCCGCTGATTATTCTGTCTCCAGAGTAAAATATGGCTCCTTTTACTGATATTTATATTCTCATTTCCTATTTACCAGCACCATTTATCCCTGATATCAGCTTCAATATGCGGGTGAGTTCTGACATTTTTGAAGTTTAAGTATGCAGACACAAGGCTTTCTAATAGAGTATAGAACTCAAATATACTCTATTACATTTACCTGTTGTTTTTTTTATTAATGCTTCAAATGAGATGCCTTGCTGCAGAAGTTACTAAATAAATCACTGTTTACTTTTGATTAATAGTTTAATTACAGTTAGTAAAAAAAAAACAAAAACTTAACTTTTATGTCCTCTGTCCCCTTACAAATTTCAAAATGCAGAAAAGCTGACTTAGGGTCCACATGGGTTGATTAACAGTTGGACTTTTACTGATGAGAGGAAGCAAAATGTTTTTAACCAGCACTGCTTGTTTTCATGATAATTTACTACATAAAGACTTATTGAGAACGCAGGAGAGGCTGCACATGGGATTCTGGGATAATAATAGAAAAGTAATGCATTGTGCCATACCTCTTATGTACATAGAATACTAAATACAGCACTGTTCTCTAACTTGTTGGGTGACTCAAGCACATCTTTGCTCTTCTGTGAAGTTAAACTTCCTGAGGCTATAAATCAAACAGTGTTTGATGACTACAATTATAATCTCACAGCTTAAGTCTAATCAGGTGATTGACCTAATGCCGGTCCCTCTCTTGAACTCTGTTTTCCATTCTTCTTTCAAATAAGGAGTAATCCATTACGCTGTAAGTAACGACCCCATGCAGGCTTCTGGTGTTGTTGACTTTTTGAGGAATATTTTGCCCAGCAACTTTTACGGCATGACTCACCCAAGGCAGCTGTTACGCATGACAAATAGAAAAAAAAATCAAAAAATAAGGTGGAGCAAGCAGATGCTACTCGTCAGATAAAAAGGTGTTTGGAGCGGTGGAGTGACTATTTGAGACCGGGAAAGAGGGCAACATGCTGCCGTGCACCGGGACCATGCAGAGCTCAAGGCTGCTCAGCGGGACGCTTCTGTGCGCACTGCTGCTGCTCTCCAGCGCCGCTGGAGCCGAAGTGTTGGACACCGAGTCCGAAGAGGAGCTGAGCCCCAGAGCCCTGCGCGACTTCTACCCCAAAGGTCCGAACCTGACCAGTGAGAAGCAGCTGGTAAGATCTGCACTTGGAGTCTGCATGCAGGAACACGACGCAGCTTTAATTTCTGAGAGATTTCTTCTTTTATCAAGACCATTTCTTTTTTTTCTCTCGTCAAATACTTTCTATAACTTTTAATTATGCTGTGAAAATTAAATTTCACTACATTTTTATTTATAGCCTACTAAGCCAGTCATCTCAAGGCGCTTTAAGGACTAATATATGACGCTAACGCTGGAGTCTGTCAACAGCTCAAAGTGAAGAAAAGTCGTATTTACGCATGAATTCAAGATTCTTCCTCGCAATGAAACTTCTGTCAAGTGTAGTTAATTCAACTGCTACTTTTCGTCTGCAGTTTGTGTCATTTTATCGAAAATATCCCTTCAGTATATTTTGCTTAAACAGTCAGCAATGATTCGCTTTAAAAAAAAAAAATCTTATTTGTAGGGTTTAATCGGTTTATATCTTCTATAATTAGGCTAAGACACAGTGTTGAATATATTTTTATGTTCACTGTGGAAAGCAAAACTATCTTTTTTAAACACTTTAGCCGTTTTTTGTTTTTGTTTGTTTCCCGACAGCTCGGAGCTCTCCAAGAAGTTCTGGAAAAGCTGCAGGCTAAACGGCTGCCTTTATGGGAAAAGAAATTTGGCCAAGTACCAACGGTAATAAACATTTGTTATTAAATTGCATATCCTTGATTCATAAAGTAGCAAACGAAAATGAACCGAACCCCTGGTTGTGCTCCCTCTTTCTGCCTTTCAGTGTGACATCGGGGAGCAGTGCGCCGTGCGGAAAGGCGCTCGAATCGGCAAGATGTGCGACTGCCCCCGGGGAGCTTTCTGCAACTTCTTCCTGTTGAAGTGCTTATGAGCCTCTCCGGATCTGAATGTAGCATTGAGACAGAGGGAAAACAAATTCTCACTCTATTTCTCTGTAATTACTGTCATATTTTTTATGATGCAGTTCAGGAGCAGGTGTCTGTCCAACCCTTACAATAAAGAATATTCTATGATATGTATATATTTTCAAAGTATATATTATCAAAGAAAACCTAGAAAGATTCTCTGTAAGGATCATGGTGATGGATAGAAGACGAGAAAGCCACAAAGTACCATAAAGTTCCTGTAAATATTCCGAACCACTTTATGTCAGTAGGAAAACCACAGGATCAATGTTGTGATGTAATAGGAGTCAAGGCATAACCCACACTGCACAACTAACCAACCAAGGACCACATACACGCTGTAAAGTCTCAGCAGCAATATCATGGGAACATTATAGTGATTCTTCTTCTGGCCTAGTCCGGTCTGTCTCTTGAACTTGATCTGTTTTGTTTCAGATGAATGTTTTGTGTATGAATCATGATGATAATTATAATAATAAACCGTGGATCATGTTGTTTTGTAAAGCAGCGGAGTGGGTGCGTGTTCTTTTAAAATGGGTCCAGTCACGTAAACAGAGGCCAGTGCCCCTGGAATCAGTTATGCAACGTTTCCCCCTTTTTATTTTTAGATAATCTCAAGGATTTGAAGAAGTCAATATTTAAACAGTGACGTTCGCTGGTGACGTCACATCTCCTGGAGCTGGCCGGGCTGCTCCGGTGACAATAACAGAGGGGCTTAAAATTAAACCTAATTTGACTGCAGGGAAAGTAGTTATGAAGCGCAGAGTGGATGTCATATCTCAGTCACACTGTCACTGCGCCAGAACACTGAGGCTCCCAATCATTTTCAAAGGGGGCAGCCTCAGGCTAATAACGTCATATATATATGAAAGAAGCTCAGCACACAAGTGAGCTAAAACGATAGAAAACTACTCAATTCTTGGCTTATAAACAGGTAACGTCATGACTATAACATAGCCAGATGAATTTGGCAGTTTCAACCTAAAATCTCTCTTCACTTAGCAATATTTGAGGACTGATGCGTGCAGAGTTTTGTGGAAGCAGGTTGATTTTATGCTTCCTTGCTGATGGGGGAAATGTTCTCACACTGTGTGAACAGCACTGTGAAATGGTTTTACAGACTAAAAGTAAACGAAGGATGCTCACAAAACTGATGCCATTATGATTTTATGAATCAGCAAAGAGAAGTAAAAGAAAACTTTGCTCTTAAGACATTAGTCTTCCTCGTTGTACTTACTTTCACACAATTATTCAAGGTATTTAGGATGTTTGAAGCCTCTTGGAGAACTTGCTACAGTCTGACTGTAATGTTGAGATAAGGGCTCGGTGGGAGGGGGGGTCAAACCATCTGCTGCAGGATACCTTGTTTTTCTTTTGGCTGAAATTAGTTGTATGACCCTTTATGGGTGTTTTGTCTGGTTTTCACATTGCAGAATGGGTTAGGCTGAGAAAATCTGACATCTGAGAATTGGACATGCGCATTCAGCTTTTTCAGAATTGCCCAGATCTTGTTTAGAGTGAGCCATAAAATGCAACAAATAAATAATGTTGAAATTTGAAACTTCTGGTGCAGAAATGCTGAAGATGCACTTCTAAATAATAAGAGCTGCTGCTTCTAGAAACTTCTGAAATTAAAATAAAAAAAAGTTTAGCAAAGGATTCTGCATCTCCATCAGGGAGAGGTATAGTTTTTTTCAGAGGTCACCTAAAACCCATCAGATACCAATTATGATTAAAAAGTATTTTCACATCTCTAGTAAGCAGTAACAGATATTGCTGAAAACAATGCATTTCAGATGAGATCGTGCAAGGAGCCTTGTCTTATGCATGCTGAATGAAACTGAGCCACTGTTTTGTTCCAAAGCACCAGCCATGAAAGAGGACAACCATCTCATCCTCTTAAACTACATCCTTCACAGTGTTATAAGTCCAAGATATTTTAAAGTAAAAATCACCAAACTGTCACTGAATCTTGATTTATTTCTTTTAATGTCCAGAAAAACTGGCTTAGACAATGCATGACAACTATAGCCTGTATATTAAAGATAGACACAGCCACAGTGACATCACAAATTGGTTAGAAAAGTGTGTAAGTGATGGGGTGCCCGGGTGGCTTAGTGGTGAAGCCGGCGACCACATACACATACAGCATTGCGGTGTGGGCAGCACAGGCTCGAGTCCCGGCCAGCCCGCGTGTCCTTCCCCTGTTTCCTGTCTCTCCCCACTGTATAGGAAAAGTGCTCAAGCTGAGTGTTTTTGCCATTTTATTGCTTTGAAACCAGAGGTGACAAGCAAGAACATGAGGGTAGAGACTTGTCAGTCACAAGGTGGGCTCAGAACAAGGCATACCCTGCTTCATTGTCGTTTTTGATGTGTACCATAATTTACAAAATGAACATTATGTTGTTAATAAGCCATAAAACTAGCAAATAAGACCAAAACCTCAGTGGCAAAGTGTTCACTAGGGTCACAGATCAAGGAAACCAAAGGGTCATTTTCTTATAGACTTCTATAAAGTCAAACTTCTTTTTGGAATGAGAGGAGTGCCATCCCCTGCTGGACTTTAGCAAGAATGCACATTTGAGGCACTTCCTCACTGGATGAAATTTTCAGACCTGGAAGCTCTGTCATAAGGAACACTTTGAAAACAAAGGAGATCTCAATGCGGGAAAAATCATGAAGGCTATCTATACTGATATGGACTGAGTAATGTGTTAGGAATGAAGGATGCCACATTATTTTATGGAAATAAAAATTATCAATATGTAAAAATTATCAATATATAAAAATCACATATTTTCACTGTGAAAAAATACCATCATGTCACAAGCAAGTAATTACTGTAAAATTAGTTTCTATGTACCCTGCCTTCGCCCTATGTCAGCTGGGATAGGCTCCAGCCCCCCGCGACCCTGAAAAGGATAAGCGGAAGCGAATGGATGGATGGATGGATAGTTTCTGTCTGAATTATAAATTTTGCTGAATTGTACCTTTAATTTTATATATAAAACTGACCATTCAGAAAAACTTCTATCTTAATTTCAACAGAAACAAGATGTAAAACATTTGGTTTATGTTTGGGACTGAAATCCATCAGTATCAAATATGTAAATGTAGCATGTATAATCAGAGTGGTAAGTCACTTAATGTATGGAGTGTCTTCTTCCTCCAAATCTAACAGGTAAATCATTGCAAATATTATGTGAAAATGTTGTGACTGAACTAGCCAAATGCAGCTAGCCAAATCACCTAGCTATAGCAACTGCATAGCCTAGATAAGAAGGCACTTGTCCTTCAGCGTATGTTTGAATGAGCACAATTCTCCCTGCTAACAATTAAAGAGAGCGAGAATACATCTATAATTCAACACGTCCTTACATGTGTATGAAAGGGCAGATTCTTAAATGTATTTTATGTCTCCTTTCTAGTTTATTGAATTATGGAGAATGGATCCAAATCTTTGTATTGTCTGTGGGAAACATTTAGAGAAAGGCAAGAAAAAAGATCCATAGGTGCATAACCCTGCAGTAGAGGGCCTCCAGTGCATGCTTAACCTTGCTCAGCAAAGAGACGTCCATAAAGCTCTGGCTCCATGTACTGATGAAATACTATCATCTAAAATAAAATTATCTTATCATGTTGTATGCAGAGCATTACAGCATTACAGTGTAACTTGCTAATTTAAAGTTTATATTTAAATTTAAGTGCTTAAGTTGGTCTGTGTGCTTATATCTTGTTGAAATCAGTTAAATCCACAAAGAGCAGTAAACCTCAGAGCAGCAGCACAGGTCACCTGCTCACAGTGTGTAATTTTTTCCCCCATGCTGCGCTACTGCTGTGCTGCTTCTGCGCTGCTGCTGCTGCGCTGCTGCTGCTGCGCCTGATATTAGGTTTCTTCCATTTCCAAATCTCACATCAACCCCTGGGCATAGCTTATGTGCTTCTGTTAACTTTAGTGTCTGAGACAGCTGTTAGCACTTTTTACTATTTTATTGTTTATTGTTTTATTTTTTTTATAATTTATTTATTTATTCAAATCTTTCTGTCTTTTATTCTATGTATATTTTTTGTGGCATGCCTACTTTATTGAACTGTGCCAGTAGGCAGCAAACACAGCAGAGAAGAGGGGATGACCCGCAGCAAAAAACGCCCAAACTGGAATTGAACCTTGTTCCACTGTGATAACAATACGTTACACATGTTCTATCAGGTGAGGCTGAGCTGTTTATGTATCACAGTGTTAATTTTATTAGATTGTAATTTTCAACATGTGCGCTAAAAAGAGTGAAAGTGTTGATGCCTCTTTAACTTAGGAGGATGTTTGTCCTTCTGTCTTCTTTTGTCTCTCTTGTCTTTTGTTCAGGTCTTATTAGGTCTACCAGTGTTTGACATGGACCAACCACTTTGCTGTCTTTGTAGTCTACCCTTCTGATCAGATACCAGTCTTGTTGAGGATACATAGAGGTAGGGGGTTGCACAGTTCAGTGTATGTTAATTTAACAACAGAAAGCTTTAGATTAGTCTGCTTTTATTCAATGTGCACATATGTTGATGTTTAGCACTGCATAAATCCAGGAATTACACGATCTACTGAGATTTATGTAAACTACTTGCCAGTGACACCTCTCCAGGTCTCTTTTAGCTCTTTTCCACTGACACACTGCCGGCACCAAGTGCTCGAATTGTTCAGCCCTTTTTTCACAGTGAATTTACTCGGTTTCGTTCCAACAACATAAAGTAGCTGGTCTGGAACCAAGGAACAGAAGGGTTTGGCTCTCGACGTAAAGTTTTCCACCACCATTTCACTGCAAGGTGTGTTTTACACACAGCGATGCACTTTTCATGGCTGTGAATCAAGTTTGGCCCTAAGGCTGAACTTGCTGCTTAATATCAGTTCATAACAGATAAAAGGAAGCAAAGCGCGTACATTCACAGGTGTTCGTCATCAGTGTTATCAGGTGCTGCCCATCATTTTTTTTTCTTTGGTTCTTTTAGTTGGTGGTTGTTGTTTGTTTTGGAGTGTTTTTTATATATGACAAATATTTAAATGTTCACATCAGTAATTATGTGTCTGCTACCCTCTTAAGTGTAGTTGCTCAATGGTATCATTGATATGGTGAAAACACGGCTGGGGGTTTTCCCATCCAGTCTACACATGTAGACAGAT
>JAVDPK010000801.1:124015-138811 GCA_034780415.1 Cichlasoma orientale | reverse complement strand
TTCCCATCCAGTCTACACATGTAGACTGGATGGGAAAACCCCCACGCACACTCAAATATCCTTGAGAGGATAAAGAGCTGGTCCAGCATTCCACAAAAAAGGCCAAAAACTGAATTGTTTCTCTTGAATCCATGGTTCAACTAATGGACGGACCCTCCTTTCCAGCACCCTGGCATAGACCTTACTGGGGAGGCTGAGGAGTATGATCCCCCGATAGTTGGAGCACACCCTCTTTGGGCAGCATGGTGGCGTGGTGGTTAGCACTGCAGCAACCTAAGCAGTGAAATCCAGACCTCCCTCTCCTCAGCCTCCTCCTCCAGCTCTCCACCTTATCCGGAGGAACACCAAGGTGTTCCCAGGCCAGCCGAGAGATAAAATTTACATTACATTTCTCTGAGTTTAGCATCGTTGTGTTTCCTCTCTAGCATCGAGGTTTTCTAATGAAAGTTTAATTGCTTATTCATTTAATAATTTTTAATATATTTCCTTCTGTACCCCATAGCAGCCACCTTGCATTTCCCTGTAACGGCCCATCCAGCGTGTTTCTACTACTGTTCGATTATATAAAACCTTTTTGTACACACTGTATTTTGACATATTTTAATAATATAAACACTTAGCAATAAAACAGGAATAAAAAATAAAAGATATTTGTTATATTTTACGATATTTTACATTTTCAACCAAGTCCCCTCAAACGCTCTGGCCGCCGTTTATCCAGTGAGTGAAGGTTCAGATCCCTGTTTACCTCATGAAGCGTTCACGTCTTTAGAGGAGGCTGTAAAACTTTGTGAAAAGAGTCCTAAATGAGTCGATGAGTCAGAGAAGCTCACTTCTGCCCAACGACAGCAATACTGAGATGAGCTGTTGAGGATTTCCAGAACTTTTCCATCGCTATTTTAGTAAGCGCTGCTGTTTTGGCCGCTGTTGGCCTGTGCTGCTGGAACTTTCTTCGAGGTGGATCTAATGTTTTTAATGACTTTGCGAATAAACTCTCATATGCTGTGAGAATGTAATCGAGGGAACGTGTGATTTTTAGGACTCTCGATACTGATACTAGCTGGTATGCTGTTAGCTTATAACCCGCTTTTGTTGTTCAGTTTATGATGATCTGTTAAAAGAGCTAGTTGTGCTCTTTAAATAAAACTAACTTATACTTACACTTTAAGTATATTTAAGTATTTAGACTCTTCATCAGATTTCCCCTTTTAGAATTCTCAGAAATCTGCAACATTCAAATAGAATTATGTAGGGATATAATATATAGATGGATGGATGGATGCACACTCCCTTCCAAAAGTACTGGAAAAATCTGCTAATTTTTGCTGTGGACTGAAAACATTTGGGTTTGACATTAAAAGATGAATTTGAAACAAAAGATCAACAGCTTTTATTTGCAGGTGTTTACATCTGGATTTGATACACAGTTCAGAAGATAGTACTTTTTGTCTGAAGCCACCCATTTTTTTTGTGACCAAAAGGACTGGAACATGTGAAACATTAGCCATAGCCAGTACAACCAATTGGAATGTCCTGAAGAAGAAAGTAATCACTGGTGTACTAAGTAACAGATGTGGAACAGGTGGACCAAGGAAAGCAACAACAGTTGATGACAAAAACTTTGTAAGTACTGTAAAGAAAGACCCTTAAAAGGGAGTTTTTCCCTCCCACTGTCGTCAAGTGTTTGCTCATAGGGAGTCGTTTTGACTGTTGGGTTTTCTCTGTAATCATTGTAGGGTCTTTACCTTACAATATAAAGCGGTTTAAGGCGATTGTTTGTTGTGATTTAGTGCTATATAAAAAAATTGAATTCAACTGAATGGTGATGGACAGGCTGACAGATGAGTTCAGGCAGGAGTCTCCGTGGTCTATGATGTTTACAGACGACACCGTCATCTGCAGTGAGGGTAGGGAGCAGGTGGAGGTTTGTTCTTTTTGTTTTTTTTAAAGATTTTACATGCAAAGCACGACACATCAGATTCAGTACCCAGCAGTTTATATTAGCTCCGCTATGAGCAGCAATAACATCATAATTCTGTGCTCCAGAAAAGGTACTTTGACATGAGCTTATTGCATGTTTTTCTCTTTACATTTCTGTGCTTTCACTTGTGTATCTCTACAAAGGTAACTACTAGAATTACTTCATGTCCAGTATATTAAATGGGTAATTGTTTTCATAATATAGTTTGTGGCTTATGAAGAAGTCAAACTGCATTCCCATTAGATGTTAAAATAATTAGTCATTCATTCAATTCCACCAATAACTGCTTGGCAACATGACGAGGAATCAACTGAATAATATATTGTTTTCTTTGTCTTAACTTCTCATTGTTTTAGTTGACCCTCTTTGTTGATATTCCACATCACTGTGCTTCATCCCACATCCACCCTTCCTCTCTGCCACCTGTCATTAATAATGGAGTAGGGCCTAGAATAAAATGTTGACTTTTTTTTTATGTTCGTTTCGCTCCTCTGTGTGCTTAGCATGTGTGTGGGCGTGTTACCACTTGGGAAATTATCATGGCGCTAAAGGCAGACTGTAGTTGGTGCTGTTGACTGCACAGTTATTTCCTGGAAAAGCTGTTTTTGTCATTAATATTTCACTGACAGGTGGCAGGAGTCTCTGACACAAACAAAGGAAGTTTTAGCTGCTGCGCAGAGATTTCTCTGTAGTATTAGGATCACTCATCAGAAGTGATATCATGTGTAAAATCAGACAGATAATTGTATGGTTTGACTTTCTCCAGTTTTTGCCTGTCCTGTAGGTTTATGTACCTGCCCAACACTTCTGCTCAAATATTCAGGGCACTTGAACAATGAGTCCTGAGTACTCTGGTCTCATTTTACAAAAAACCATAACTGAGAACATTTATGCTGCACAGAAGATGAAGATCTTGTATTTTGGACACTCGGTGACCTTTCCTGTAGTGTTGCCACTGGACAAATTGTCAGTTTACTGGAGCTCTCATGGTTCAATTATCAAGAAATCTGTCATAGATATTTTTGGTCCACAATTAAATGAGTCGTACTAATTATGATGAATTTTGACCTTTCGATTATGGCCACTACTGAGCAAAATCCTGAAGAAGTTTCTGCGCATGATTGTTCAAATCATGCAGAGAAACTTTGGATTCTGTCATGCATCAGCTTCCTGTCTATTTTGGTCTGTCTTTGATCTCTCATGGAGTACAACCCTCTGGCCATGTAATCAGCTGTTCACACAGAGTTACTAATGGCTGTATGGCTGCAAAACCTGCTGGAAATATTCATCATCCCAAAGGAGGCTGAATCATGTTTGTTTTGCACGTCCTGCTGTCTGTCCTCTAGCACAACGTTTAATCTTTTAACTGTCTGTAAATCCAGTAATCATCAGGAATAGATCCTCAGCTGTGCGGCCAAATTGAACAACTTTATGTTACTGATCCTTTCTCAGAGAGGTTTGAAAAACTTCAGCAAAAGTGGTGTTTTTACTTCTGCTCGGTCGAAAATATAAAATATAGCGCGAATAGATGAGTCAGTCAAACCAGCTAATATTAAACCTCCACTGCACTCCACTTTTTAAATCTTCCTCATGTCATAAATTCATGCTGATGTGTTAAAATACCACAAGAGGGGTATACCTGATTAAGCTTCGGTATGCGACAATATGCTGCTCTGTCTCGGGGTCTGCCAGCTGGACGAGCCCCCACCGGCAATTTACACTTGTGACATATCAATAAAGTTCTACATCTATGTTCTCTGTATGATACTATGAGGTTTCTGCTGCTACAACACCTGTTCTCCTGCGCATCTTAATACCAACATTGGTGTGGCATTAAAAAAATGGTTTTATCGATGGTTTATTTTACCTTTGCTGGATGTATATAAAACTCTTTGGTGACACAGTAGAAGGGCTAAACTGTTCCATCACAACACAAGAAAAGGGTCCTGTTAGGTTCATTTCTTAATTAGACAGTGTAAAGTCATTTTCCAAATTAAAAATATATCATGGAGCTCATCACGAGGTAATTCATCCACCTTATGCGTCCATGAATCATGTGATCTTCAAGGTGAGACAAAGACATGCTATTGATGTGGAAAAAACTGTCATCTTGGTTATTTATGCATATTTTGAATGCAACTAAATGCATACCAAAGAACACTGGACAGTCAGAACAGTCCATGGTGGTCACGTAGGGAATATCAGACAGTTTATCTTATTTCCTGAACAGCAATACTTTCTCCAGACAGCGGGGATTTGATATTGATTCCTCAGGGAATTACCTCCAATTCCAATAGAGATTGAATGTGTGGATAAGAGCTCTTTTTTTTAACCTCACACATTGACAGTTCCAACCTGCAGCGATTGCCCATTGGCGGCGGTGTTTGTTTTTGTGTGATAATTCGACAGAATGACAGATAGACATGTTGACGGAAACAGGGAGACAATGAAAGAGCGAGAGAACGAGACAGGACGGTTGAGTGTGATTGATGGAGAGACAGAGCAGCTGACAAATGATACAGTCTGAAAGAGAGATTGCTCTCTGAGAATGACTTCATTGGGTGAAAAATGCTCTATACATCAAGACCAGACCATGCTTTAGGCTGTGAAGCTGATTTACAATGTGTGAACACATGCACATTGAGCTTTTTGAGCTTGTTGTGTAGCAGTACAAGCCTCGTGTCATGTAATGGCTCCGATTGTTGTCAGTGATCACATGTAGTGGCTACAGTGCCCTTGTTTTAGAGCATGGCTGGATCTCATTGAAGTTACCTGGTACCACTCACATCTAATCTTAGGGTTTCCTATTAAGCCAAAAACCCCCGAGATAACCATGTTAGGGATATGCCCTCACTCTGACATCATACAGAGCCGAGAGTGGAAACAACTTTCTGTGTTTAAAGCAGTCTGAAGGCTAAGCCTATTGATTATGGGGAGTACCTTTGCATAAATTGACCTAATTATGTGAAACTTTGGACATGTTTAATATCAACATCCACCCGTGTCACAGTACATACCAGAAAATGAGGAAAAAGGGGCCTAAAGTGCGCCAAGAAATTATCCACCATTACGCCACCAGCAGCAGCTTGAACTGTTGATACGAGGCAGTTTTTTGGTGAGCCTGTGCGATTTGTAGCCTCAGTTTCCTGTTCTTAGCTTAGTGGCACCTGGAGTGGTCTTCTGCTGCTGTAGCCCATCTGCTTTAAGGTTCGACATACTGTGCATTCAGAGATGCTCTTCTGCTTGTAACAAGAGCTTCTTTGAGTTACCGGTGGCTTCCTATCAGCTTGAAGCAGTCTGGTCATTTTCCTCTGACCTCTGCCATCAACAAAGCATTTTCAGTCAGAGAACTGCCACTCCCTGGAAATGTTCTCTTTTCAGACCATTCTCTGTAAACCCTGATGGCTGTGTGGGAAAACCCCAGCATATCAGCAGCTTCTGACATAGACCAGCACAAACCACCTTTCTTCCCCATTCTTATTCTTGGTTTGAACTTCAGCAGGTGATCTTGACCATGTCAACATGCCTAAATATACCGGGTTGCTACTATGCGATTGGCTAATTAGATGTTTGTGGTAATAAGCAGTTGAACAGGTGTATCTACTGTCATAAAGTTGCCAATTAGTGTATTTCAGGCTAATTCTTATTATTCTTATTGATAAAGAAGAAAGCCTGGAGGTCTTTTAGCCAATAGTTAAGATGCACACCAAAAACATTTAATCCACTTTTTTTTATAATACAACCTTGTTTCTGAAAAGGTCGTGACCCTGCAATAAAAACAGGATCATTTAAACTCTGCATTTCATTCAAAATAGTACAAAGATAACACCCTGGATTTTTTAAGTATATTTACACAGTTTGGATGATGTCCACAGTTCTGTGCCTTTTGTGTGTACTGTTTAATTTTCTTTCAGCTGGACTTCCCTGTTAACTTCTCAACTTTTATCAAACGGCAACTGTGATTTTGTAACTTCACAGCTAAGTGCGATCAAATTGCTGCTCTCTCTCTCAACACACTCAAAAAAATGTACTTCACTCCACTCATTGACGCCGGCCACTTTAGAAAGCTAATGGACCGCAACAACTGTGCCTTTACAGCGAGGGTTCACACCAGCTGGCTGCCAAAGCAACAACAGGAAAACATGTTGCTTTCAAAACTACAGAAATCGATCACCTCAGTTCCCAAATACTTCGAGAGTCCTGTTGAAAGAAGAGGTAACGCAACAGTTTTTGTACGTTTTACAATGGTCTGCTTTGTTCCAGTCTCCTGTAGTACCCATACTCAGTTTCTGAAGTGAGTTTTTTCTCTTGATTTTACTCATGATTGTGCAGTCCAATCGTCTTTCTGGGTCTGCCTGTGTGCTTTCTTTCAGCCCATTCTCATCCCGAGGACATCAAATACTTACATTGTGTCAAAGTTGGAGGTGTCTCAAAAATACACAACTGAGAGGGATGGGAAAGGAAGAATGAAAAATGATACAGTGCAAGCAAATGATGCTTGTTCCTTATTCCGAGCTCATTTCACCTCACTGTTTTTGAGATGCTTTGAACTATAGAGGATGCCCAAAAGTAAATTGTGCCTAATTTCACTCAGGCTCGCTCAGTTTAGCTTACTACATTAACAACAAACATGTTCTGCTAAGTTTGTTCAAAACTTGTTCCAGTGCTTTCTTGCTGCTATCCCTTTGGGGTTGCATCAGGAAGGGCATCCGCCGTAAAAAATCTGCTAAACCAAACATGCAGAGCTACCTTCTGTGGCAACCCCTTGTGAATAAGGGAGCCGCCAAAAATAGCTTGTTGCAAGTGATGACTTGAATTGTTTCTTTTGATAAAAAATTGGTTGTTTGGAGTTATGCTTTAAGATATTCAGAAACTCCAGTTCCAGTGTTAATGTGCAGAAAGGTAAAGCAGAGTTTTTGGTGTGTGATATGATATCAGTGTCTCAGGGCTTCTGATTGGTGCTATCCTGGAGGAGCTTGACTACCTGTGCAACCTG
This sequence comes from Cichlasoma orientale, assembly GCA_034780415.1. Classification (NCBI taxonomy): domain Eukaryota; kingdom Metazoa; phylum Chordata; class Actinopteri; order Cichliformes; family Cichlidae; genus Cichlasoma; species Cichlasoma orientale. Next base: position 131,834 of record JAVDPK010000801.1, on the reverse strand, counting down.
AATGGGCTGCAGGTACTGGTGATACTACTGGTAGTGACAAGGACACTAGCAAGAAGCAAAACTAGAGAAAAATCAGCCAGGATGGGTAAGTAGATAACAATGGGTTGTGGCCACCACCTGTGAAACCTTTTTGGGGCAGGTTGAATGAATATTTCATTTTTTTGAGCAATGCATATGATCCACACAAAGACCCATAAAATATATGTGAGAATGAGCCAAAATATCTTCCAGAAACGTCTGTCACATTAAGCATACATTACAAAGCACCACAGTTAACAACAAACTATCACAAAGCACAACAGATAACCAAAAATACAGCAAAAGACAGGACAACAATACTTAAGATTACACATTACATGCTACTACAAGGAAGCATAAAATACCATCCATCCATCCATTCTCTTCCACTTATCCTTTTCAGACTCCAAGTAAAATATGGCAGTTTAAAAAATAATTATCTAATATTACAAAGCATTAAAGGGGCAACAAAACACCCCCAAAAGCAAGTTATCATAAAGAAACTGAAGATTAAAAAGTGCCATTAACTGCTACACTTAACACTTACACAGTGACGCAGATCACATCAACATGGCTGCAGAAAACACAAAGACATGTAAAACCACAAAGTACCTAAAGCTGACCTAAAAGTCTCAGAATAAACACAAATTCACAGATCACGTCACATTCTGATTTTTAGGAGTAAAATATGTTGATGTGCTTTGAATATTTTGAACAAGTTAAATTACGATTTTTTCTTGGAAACATATAATTTATTGTTGAAAAGAATTTAAAGACGTCGTAATGCATGAACCAACATAAACACAATGTGCAACTACTTTAATATTTGAGGTAAACACTGCTGCCCTCTAGTGGTGAATGATGGGACTTACTCTGAAATGAAACAAATAAGATAAAACTTTAATGATCCCATGAGGGGGAAATTTGTTCATTACAGCAGCTCAGTGCAGAGAAGAAGCATGAATAAAACAAATGAAATAAAATAGAAAACACTATATACATAAAATATATGGAAATGAAGTTGTACATAAGATGTGACAAAACACATTCACCCAAGGGGACTGTGTGGTTTTCTAGGCTTATACAAAACAAATATTTACATAGTCCAATAAGCTGGAGCTTTTTGAATAGGCCATGCAAATGTGATGTGCCCATTTTCCACTCCTCATTTCCCTGTTTCAACCATAAATCAAGAGTGCATCATTGCTTGTGTTCAGTGGGAAAAAATGTGGTGCAGCCATGCGAATGCAGTCCAGTCAGCTGTGCCAAAGAGGCCCGAAGCCTGCTTATATAAACAATAGGTCAGTTTGAACTGTGGGAGGAGGTCACGCATGAATGTCACTCAAATCACTGACAGCTCCTGATTATTGGATCCGCTAACTTTCTACCATCTCTAATGAGCTACTGAGTCAGGCAGTGCAGCGGTGTATGAACTCGAGCTAATTAAAGCTAATGAGAGGAAATATGTGACACAACTCAGCAAATTTCTGTACTCGTCACAAATTCTTGAAGTGAACTGAGATCATTAAGTTTGAAGCTGAAAGTATCATGTCTCAAGTTCAGGCGCTGTAGGTGAATACCAAAGACACTCGGCTCAGTTTAAATTTTGTTTATTTAAAAATATATAGAAACAGGACCACTAGTGTAAACATACAATATCATGAAACAGTATAGATATTTGCACTTTAATGCAACCCTGTTCAATTTCAACTCAGACTGGAAAAAAAAAAAACACGAATCACATGTTTACGGCTGCACTTTACCCTCAAACACATCAGAAATGTACACACTTTGTCCAAATGATTATTCTTTATATTAACAACCAAATATTTTAAACATAGAACACATCTCTCTCTTTTAAATCAGTCAACTTATATATAATGATATAAAATGAAAGCAGTAGCATTTAGTTCTTCTGTGTACAGTAAAATGGACACTAGTTGGCATTTAGAGTCTGTTTTTGTCTGAATGAAAAAAAATTAAGTCTTTGTAGAACGTGTGGGGGCAATTTTTTTTAAATCACTTTAGCCCGTAATGCTAGTTCCATCAATAACTGGAAACCACTTCAGCAATCATCACACTAACTGGGTTTTGAGAATTTTATCTGAAATTAGATACGATCAACACACACTTTCTATCCAAGCTAATCGAGAAAATTTAAGAAATTCAATGAGGTGCAGATCTGCTTTTGAACAATTACAGGGGCCTAACATGCTTTTCACATATTAATAAAAACATGAAACTGATGTTTAATAAAAAAAAAAAAAAAAAAAAACGGGTCAAGGAATATGCAAGTAATCCCATGTGCGCCAAAAGCTGCCAGTTTTTCTGCTCTTGGCTCTGCATGACATCAACGAGAGCAGATAGCCCTTATTCGGCTCTCTCGGGCACACACAGCTTCGGCTATGAGCACAGCAACTCGGTCCCCCTGCTGTTCGTGTGCGGCGGCCAATCAGAATAAAGTTGGATGAGAGGGAAAGGAACTAAAACAGCTTGTTTGAGACAGGATGAACTCAAGATAAATAAGGACTTTGACTAGCGTAGCTTTGCATGACTCACAATTCAAACAATATAAATATGAAGCTGGAAATGAGAATAATGGGTCCCCCTTAAACTGCAGGTCATGGTGGAATAAGAATGTAATTGCAACTAGTTACAAGCTAAAAAAAACCAAACAAAACTGACATTTATTGCTGAAATAAAAAAGTTCACAAAATAAAACCTGTATTGATGTGCCTGTTTTTTATATTCTCAGTACAAAAAACAGGCACAGTACATTGTGTTTAGAAAAAAAATGACTATTTGTTTTTTGCAGTTATTGGTGAGTCCACGCGTCTCATTTCCCCTGTAAGTCGTGAGTTGGAATCTAAAACAAAGCGAAACTCAATCCCTATCAATTAAAGTCTGGAAAAAGTAAAACTGCGTGTGCTACTGTACCCAGTTACACTCATAAAAATCACAAGAAAAATTGTCACAATAGGAATGAAGTCAAGGGGGAAAACCGTCTAAACTACTCTTAACAAGTACTGGCCAAACTGCTTTATTCACCGTGTTGGGATAAATAGTCGTATCCAAATGTAATATTGCAGTTAAGCTTGTTAGCGGCTGCTTGACTTTTAAATGGTGGCACATACCCCACCCTCCACACATTTTGTTACACTATTTGCTGCCTTTACAACTCCAAAAATGGCTGAAAAATACCGCAACTAGTGTAATGATTTTTTTTTTTTTTTTTTTTTTGCAGATTTGGGACTAGTTTTATTATTTTGGTGATCGTGCACAGAGGTTTGTCACCTGTGTTAAGACCCCAAAGTATTGTGAGAAATGCACCACAATAGTTAATGCTCCAGGTTACCTAATATTCTCTGGTTTAGCTCTGATGGTCAGCTGCATAACAGTCTGGTCCCGACACAGTCATGAATGCCTTCAGTAGCTCCGATCAGCATAAGCTTCTATGCACAACTCTCTTCCAGCTGATCGTCCTGAAAAGGGTAGCTGAGAGCAGGAGGAAAGCCCTGGCTCCGCGGCTGTTCGTCCAATAGCATCAAATCATCCACGTCTTTCCCTTTGTATCTCCGCCTACAGATCTTTACAGTCACTTTTCGCCCCTGAAATACTTTAAGGGCTTCTTTGGAAGCCATGGCTCTGGCAGCGGCCTCGTCGCGCCCGTATCCTGTGCCCATGAAGACAGTTTGACAGCGAATTTCACACACGTGGCCTTCCTTCTGTGTGCGGCCTGCGGGGAGGCCTGTAATGTCCTTCAGTGGCACAAACACACATGTCAGGGTTTGTTTACAGGACTCCACGCAGCTGCGAAGTATTTCAAAATGGTCCAAGTTGGGCCCGAAGCCCCCTGCCGACACCAGCTTCCACGCCACAGCCTTGTAGAGGCGGTTGAAGAAGGGCTGGTGCTCTGCTGGAGCCTGTGGAGGTGGTCCCAGCTTCTGATTCGCAGGCCGTGCTGCCGTCCTAACCGCAGGTCGACTGTCGAGCTCATTAGGCCCGGTTTTGGCTCTAAACGCACAGCTGTCATCATCGAGTTCTGCAAAAGACACAGCAGGCAGGACAGTGACTTCACAGGGATCAACATTTAATGAGGAAGCAGCCTCAGGTGTGGGTGTGTAAAGGGAAAAAAAACCCTGCACATAGGTAATTACACTGAAACCCCACAGCAACAGAAAATAGCACTGAAATGTTTTGTTGGTCTGTAACAAGCTACAGAAAACTAGGAAACCTTCTCACCATCAATTAGTCACGTCATTTGTAAAGGCTATTCAAGGTAACCCAAACTCTGTTTTTATGGGTTATGCTTGTTTACAGTAGTGAAGTCGGAAATGTAAAGCAAACAAACTGTTTTGCTTCTTAGAAAGGTTGAGACATTTATGCATTACTAGCAATACAGCACAGTACTTGTTTTCTTTGCACTTAAAAACAGTGCTGCAGCACATTCACGGAGAGATCCTAGTCAATGCCCTGCATATGGCTTTAGCGAGTCAAAAATACACAGCGGGACAGATTAAAGGTTTTTACACATTTCCTACTGTTTACGTTCAGCAGAAACATACTAATAGTATTTGAATCCAATGCAATCACAATATAAGCCTGCATTTTAAGCATGGCTACTTATCCTTTAACAGGCCATTAATAACTTTGACTTTTTAAATAATATGTGGAATGGAAATGATTTCAGCTACAGCCGTTAGAGGAGTGAAGGCACTTGAATAATCCTTAACTGAAATTTATGGGACAATTGATATGGCTGTAGAAATGTCCCTTTGCGAGAAATATCATATTTTAAAAACTTAAATTAAGGCAAACGTTTGTTTTTTTTTAAACAGTTTTTACTCAGATTTGACTGACTCTACACATGTGGTTATTTTTATTAAAACTGAAGTTAATTAGGATGTTTCCAAATTACAGTCCATGGGTGCTTCAAAATAGCTGATAAGCAGCAAGACTTGTTTCTAGAAGCACTTTGATTCAATCCTGTTGTAATTTGTGGCTGTTTTTGATTCTATCACCTTTACAGGTGTGTTAACATCACCTGTACATACAAAAGAAAAAAACCTATTAGAAACACCTTTTAACACAATAAAACTCAATAAAACACCAGAGTTTTGCATGTTTCTGTCACCCATATATTCCTGGGAAGTTAGAATTATTGGATATATTTCAGGCAAACACTAGGCTTTGTCTATTATTTGCATTATATTTCAGTTACAATTTTGGCTTCCAACGACTAGATAATCGACACAAAACAATTATTCTTCTGCATTTATTTTTGAAATCATGCTCGTGTGTTGCCTAGTGTTATAAATTGAGCCATCTCCTAACCATTTGACCTTGTGGTCCCCTCTCCCTTTTTATTGGGTTATTTATTTGGTTTGAAATTGGCTGAACAATATTTGAAGTTCAAGGAAATCTTTTCTTATTATCTTTTCTTATTATAATAATCCTGATTATGATTACTGTCATTATGAAGCAGCCCCAGTAAAAACTGGACCCCGTTAAACAACAGCTAATTGTCATGGTTTTCCCAAGATGTTAAAAATGTGCACTGCATTACCAGCTGAAGCAGGCCTCTTTCCTTTGCCCATGAGTTCACCTTTCGCTGTTTTGTGAACAGGAGCATCTTGGACATGTATCCCCTCTCCCATCTCTTTGATCTTGTCCATTACAGCCGGTGGATAGCTGAGGGATTTAATAGGTAACAAAAATTAACTCTCATCTCAACAGAAGGCATCGACAACTTGTCACTCTGCTCCAGCAGCGTGTCATACCTGCAGCCGAGGAAAACGTGATTAGCCCAGACCATGGACAAAGAGAGCAGCCTGTCTAGGCCGCTGCTGGGGACTTCTGGCTGCACCGTAGGGAAAGCTTCCATGTTCCTCAGAATGAACTCTCTCCGAGCGAGCCACTGCTTGTTGCTCTCACAGTAGCCTCTGAATGTTTCGACCCAATGGGCCAGCTGCGGATTCTGGCCCAGGTACTCTGAAACTACGTCCTCTCCGCCACTCTCACCCGCCATCCCTGTATTCAGACACACTGCATAAGGTTACAAGAACGACAGAAAACTGACAGTCCCTCATTTATTTGCTAGCGGTTAGCAGAGTTGGCTTGAATCATGCTACTTAAATTCAAAAAATCTGCTCTAAACTTGGCACTGACCTTACTGGTTTTAAATTGCCGATGGTTTCCTACTTACATGCCTAAGTGCAGCCTAACATTTGTTATGTCAACGAGTAAATATTCCAGAGTGGCACCAACAAACAGAGCTAACGTTAAGATAAGCGGCTAGTCGAATAAGCTACATAAGCTAAGCTATAGCAGAAGACACGGTGACAACAAAAACACACATATCAACAAGAGCAACGGGGTATCCGCTGCTTTTACAATACATATAAATTCAGTATTTCACACAGTAACTACGACATACCAAGGCTCTCCGTTGCGATGTGTTGTTAGCTAACTACATGACCGAATGATGACGTAAGACTCGCGACTATGCCTTACTGCACAAAAAACTACAATTCCCATAAGTTCGCTTGTGTTTCCATACCTCGCAGAGTTTACTTGAATATCGACGAAGCACGTGTTTGTTTTCTAAAGGTTTTGTCGATTTTAAAAACAAATCGCGCATCAAGCCTTATTTTCGTCATATTTTAAACTACGTACACGACTACTGAAAGGCTTCTGCTCCTGTAGCACTCATCCCGGGATCCTTTTCGCGGTTACGTAGTCAGCCTGCGACAACCCGGGCGGCGGCAGTTTGTTTTGGTTGCTGAATGGGAATCTCACCCCTGCAATTTGAATTTGAAACAGCTTAAGTTGGTTTGACATGATTCACGAGCTCTTACTGGCGCTGAGTGGATACCCGGGGACGATTTTTACATGGAACAAACGGACGGGTTTACAGGTAAAACGGAAACACACTGCAGCTCTCTGATTCAACGTTTCTGCTCCGCCAAAGAGATGCTAGCTGTATGCACGTCAAAGCTTGCAGTTTGTTAAAATTGAAATAGGCCTTAGCTAAATTATTAACTCTGCGAGCAATTCAGCAAGATGAAACTACACTCACCGGCCACTTCATTAGATACCACCCTTCAGCTGCTCGTTAAAGCAAATATCTAATCAGCTGATCATATGGCAGCAACTCAGTGTGTTTAGGCATGTAGACATGGTCAAGAAGACCAGCTGAAGTTCAACGCGAGCATTAGAATGGGGAATTAAGGTGATTTACAGTAAGTGAGTGACACACAGAGTTTATAGCAAATGTTCCAAAAAAGAGTAAATATTCAGCAAGCGGCAGTTCTCTGAGTGAAATATCTTGTTAAATGCCAGAGGTCAGAGGAAAATGGCCAGACAGCTTCCAGCTGACCAGTGTTACAACCAAGGTATGCAGAAGAGCATTTCTGAATGCACAACACATTGACTCTTGAAGCAGATTAGCTACAGCAGCAGAAGGCCACACTGGGTGACTAAGTTTCTAATCCAGTCAGCTAAGAACAGGAATCTGAGACTCACACAGACTCACTAAATTTGGACAACAGAAGATTGGAAAAACTTCTGTTTTCTGCTGTGACATTCATATGGCAGAGCCAGATTTTGAAGTAAACAACATGGATCCATGAATTCATCCTGCCTTGTATCAACAATGCATGCTGCTAGTGGTGTAATGGTGGATATTTTCTTAGTACTTTGGCCCATTGTTACCATTTGAGCAGTGTCTGTGTAGATTCTCAGTCATCCAGGTCATAGTAGTCTCTGGAGCTTGAAAAAAGGCGACTGGACTTCTTTTTGT
>JAVDPK010000801.1:102784-114398 GCA_034780415.1 Cichlasoma orientale | reverse complement strand
GGGGGTGCCTGAGGGAGCAAACAGAAAATATTCGATCAGAAAGAAGAGGCTTGGAGAAAAGGTTGACTTTTCTAATCCCTTAATACACACGAGGACACTCAGATTTATCCCTGCGTTACTGGAACCTGGAAAGACATTTATTATAAAAACAGGAACGATGAACGGGTCAAATGACTGGCCACCAGATGGAGCTCGATTTTAACTTTTAACTGTCAATGCCAACAAAGATTTACTTTGATGGTTGTTTACCTTTAAAGAATTTTATGTACAGGAGAAGTGCTCCATTTTCACATGGAAACTTTTTCTTTGCTCCATAAAAAAAAAAAAAGGAGCTTCTGAATGAAGTCATTTTTGGATTAAGAGCCATGAGATACAAGTTAATCACAGTCACTGTAAAAACAACAACAACAAAAAGATATGTTTTGATCCATATTGTGTGAACAGCCTTTGAGGATTCTGGAGATACATTAAAACAGCAGCAAAGGTTTTAACCATCTTAACTCAGTCTCTAGATTTTTTTATAGGTCTCTACAATTATTACACATCATGGACAATCCCCCAAAACCATCAAATAAATCCCAAAGAATGAAAAGAAAGGCAAAGCGGGGCGTCCTCTCACCACTCTACTATGGCGTCGTCTGGCCCCAGGCCGGCAGGCAGCAGGTAGTTCCTGTAGTTGAGCAGCTTGTTCTCTTTGCAGCAGTCTCTCACCCATATATGTGACACACATGGCACGCCGCTGGCCAAACACAGCAGGTACTTCCTGGTACGGCAGTGCTGGTCTGCGATGAGCAGGCTCTGGTAAGCTGCCTTACACTGAAAAGGGAATCAAATGCGGAGCAGAACGCATGGGTAATACTCATTTACTGCAGCTTTAAGTGATGATGGAGAAAAGAATTAACGTCCATGTGACCACATCAAACAATACGCAAGGTGAGGTTCATACTGGACAGCCACCAACTTTAGATTCATGAATACAACCTGGAGTAACACTTGACAATACTGAGTTAAACTGGCACATTTATTACACAGCTCAATTTGTATAAATCACATCGGTCACCTGCAGGTGCTTTATATTAAAATTAAAGACATTAGAACAACAGATGCTGTGTCACACAATATGATGTTGATCTGTTTGACTTACAGGGATTACTCATAATTCTTGTATTGACGTAACTTTGTGAATGCTGGTGTTTTCACTACTTACCTGTTCTTCATTGAAGTCCGGCAGGATAAAGCCTCCGCCTGCCTGCAGCTGGGATTCTGTGTATGCCTTGTTATATGGACCCGTCTGCACATAATCTGTAGGTGAGAAAAAGAAAGATCATAAACCTTTTGCATTTACCCATTCACACACACACAAGCACCGTTTTCTGCTTCAAAGTGCTTTCCATCTAACATTCACACACATTCACACTCTGACAGTTACATCGGAGAGCAGCTGGGGCTTCTTTATCTTGCCCAAGGATACTTTGGCATGCAGAATGGAGCAGCCAGGAACCGAACCGCCAACCTTCCAATTAGTAGATGACCTGCTCTACATCCTGAGCCACAGGACGTAAGAAATTACAGTCGTGCATACTCACTACTCACCTCATCCAGGCCAGTTTACGCACAACTCTAATTTCTTATTTTCATCTTTACCCAACTACACACACCCACACACACTTATTTTCCCAATGGCGGATGTTGATATTAAATATAGCCAATGTTTGATATAATGAGGTCAGCGTCTGTGCAACTAATCCCTGTGAGCCAAAGGCTCAGGATGCAGACTGCTCTAAACACTCATTTTCAGACAACTTTTTCTACTCTTTGCTCTGTATGATGTCATAGAGTGGATCTCCTTATTATGGTCATCCGATCTGAGAGGAGGCCAAGCAGAAGAAAGCTCCCTGGAGCTCGAGCTCAAACAGCTTATTTCAGACAGAGGATGAAGTGAGGGGCAGCACCAAGGCTACATTTGGGTTCAATTCTGGACTCTGTTCAAATCAAATCAGGAGACACGGAGGCAGAATTTTAAAGTAAGTTTTCGGTCTCACCCTCCTCATTGTCGCTTGTGAGCTTGTTGGTCAGTCGGTCGCTCTCAGACGAGGCGGTCAACATGAAGGCGAAGCCCATAAAGAGGGACGTGTTGTGGGGCAGCGGACCGTGAGTCTCCGCCACGTCTCCAGACTGACCCGGGGCATCTGTGCCGCTGCCGGAGGTGTTACACACACCGACCCGCTGACCTGGGGATGCAAATACACGCAGGCCTTACAAAACACAGTAAATATATGAATCAGACACTTTCTTTAAAGGACTAGATCACCCAAAGCCAATGCAGATGTTTTTCACTTTATTGTGATGATATCTGGACTACTTCCCGCCAAAAGAATCAACCATCATGTTGGCTGTATAGAGCTCAAGAGAGAAACTCTTTATGATTTGGTTGAACTGATCATCTTAACATCAAACATAACAGCGCTGCCCAAATAATTCTTAAAGCACATGCACCTGTGAAATGCACTTCCCTTGCCCTCCACCCGTGAACCAACACCATGCCAATACTGGCGCTATGTCAGTCATTACCGAGTCAGTCTCAGCGGCCGTGCCAAACAGTGGGAGAGGATGCGCACACGCCATATGGAGGTCAAACTGTCTTAGTAATGCTCAGCACAAAAATGGCACATTACTGATTTCACATGAACAACAACCTGAATCAAGTCTTCATCAAATCAGCGATATATAAATAAAGTCTGTAACATTAAAACATCAACAGTAAAACAGTTTAAAAATAAATAAATAAATCAGCTGTTAATCATCCACACAGTCCATTAAAACCAGTTTGCATCATGTTTAAAATCTCAATTCAAGGATTCAAAGCTAACTGCAAAACCCTGCGCATGCGAGGCGGCCGTGGTCATGATGAGTCAGGCTTCATACCAGCTCTGGCCCCCGCCCCCCTGCGCCCTCTCTTGGCCAGCCCCCGGTTGTCCTCAGAGATCATCAGCTTCCTCTTGCTGGAGGTTCCCGGGGTCCGGGGGCTGCTGGACGACTTGCGGTTGGGAGTGTTCTGGCCCCCAGGGGTTCCTCTGCGTCTCCTCTTGCCCTCAACCAAGTTATCTGAGGAAAATAATAAATTCACATCATTATTATTATTATATTAAAGCAGGCTTCTCAAAGGTAAGTCATACTTTGTATCTTTCAGCCTTTAAACTGAAATCAGGGTGAGCTGTGAACTTCCCCAGGTATGGAACAAAGAACACATCAAACAACACCTGCATGCACGCACAGACACATGGTGGATTTCCTCTAATTTACATGGTGTGAAATGCAGCCACATATCTGTTAAATTTGCCTCAGCGCACCCAATCCAACAACGGCTTCTAAATCAAAAAGCGCACGCGCCACTGTCTTACTGAGTTTATTAAAGTGGTGCATAGAGGCCACTTTAATAAAAGCAAACTGTCTCGTATCTACGGGGAAATCCCTCCATACCGTGACAAACGCAAAACTGCTGAGGCCACACTGGTTCATATGTACTGGTCCTGTCCCAGTCTTGGCCAGTTCTGGACAGATGTTTTTCATACCCTGTCCAGGTTCCTCAGAGTTGTAGTAACACCTGGCCCTCTTTGGCATCAGTGATGAGGAGTTGCCCTTACCAGCCTCTAAAAGACAGGCGTTGTGGTTTTGTTCTCCCGTTAGCGAGGCGTGCAATCCCAATCAGATGGAAGGGTGCTGCTGCTCCTCCAACACACATGACCTCATGTCGTGTTTGAAAGTGACATTGTCTGAGCAGTAAAGTCAGCGAGGAGCTTCTAAAAGTGCACTGCAGTGTATATCAAAGTAGAAAACTAAGTACTACTTTAACATACATGATAAGAGAAGCAGAAAATCCTGCCAGTAGAGGCACCTTCTTTGGACAGCATTTGGATGAACCTGTGCCCGCCCTGACTGTCATTAAAGAGGAAAGCACTGGCCCGGAGACAGATGAAGGTGGTAACACTAGTAAAAGCAGCGCACTGCAGTTAGCACAATGTTTGACTTACAACAACAATGGACAAAAGTATTGTGTCTGTAACACTATATACTGTAACACGTATGCTATAGCTTGTTGAGGTGAAGCTCACTATTAATTGATGACCGTTTTGTTTATAGACATTTAAAAAATATCAGCTGCACACTCGGTCTTAGTAGAGTCATGGGCAAAATTACTTGTTGGATATCATCCAATTTCTGACTCCACTGCTCTTCACTAAGTCCACAAAAAACAAAAAGAGGTCTATGGCCGCCTTACCCAGACTGATGTCGGAGGCCTTGGCCAGGGGAGTAGTGGGCTCGTAGGGCCCAAGGCTGTGCTGCTCCCTCAGCTTGTTTCCCTGCTCCAGCGACAGGATGACCGCTGTCCTGTTGTACCACTGCCTCTGACCCTCCTTCTCCACATGGTAGAACAGGTCGTGACCCTCTGTCTTATGGCCCTTAACAACACCTGCACGTACACAAGAGACAGAGCATCACAGTACTGTAATGGTGGTGTTTTTTATTTAATAAAATATTATAAAACCAACTGGAGTAAAGACTCTGGAGCTTGAAAAAAGGGCAACTGGACTTGTTTTTGCTTCTTGAAGACGTTTCACCTCTCATCAGGTTCCAGAGACTACTATGACCTGGATGACTGAGAACCTACACAGACAATGAGGTCTGTTATTTTGACTCTCATATTATGCGTGAGGCCTCAATCTCACCTAAGCACACAGTTTGGTTCACATGACATTGTATGACCTTTATTTTACTTTATGACTGTGTGCCCCCTGAAGCATGACTTAGGTGACCAACTTGTGTTTGGATAATATGAATTATTATAGGAATAAGTTCTAATGAAGTGGGTTCTGTCTAAAAGTGGCAGTGTAGCAAAGGCTTTTAGTCGGAGGACGATCCATTGTTTACTATGTCAGATTTGTCACAAAGCACGGGGTGCTCGGGTGACGTGTGTATTTGTAGCACACGTGACAACATAGTTGGCAATTTGCTCAGAAGTTATTGGTCTGTGAGGTCAGGTTTCAGGGGAGATACTTTATGCAGATTGAGAGGGGTCAAAGGGCAAGTGGGCAGAGTTAGTCACCTAGTTTATATAATGAGGCATCTGCTCTTTGTCTTGCTCTTGTTCCCTCTTCCTCTGCATCTGTCCCCGTCTCTTTATCTTTCCTTGTTTCCTTGTTTCCTTCCTCTCCAGGACCAACTGCAGGTAAAGTTAAGCTAACACAGCCTGTTTTGTTCCCCCCACATTAAAATCTTAGAGAACATCCATCAGATTAAAGTGGGTCTCATCAGTTCAGCCACTTCAGTCATTTTGGCCATAAAATTATTGCACTAGTAACAGTTTCTTTTGAAACAGCCATTCATTTACAGGCAGCTGCTACTCGGTTGCATGATGTGAAAAAAACGTTTAAATCTGATGATTCTCCAGCAAGTTCTCAGTTGGCCTTTTCTCTCTGATTTCTATACTTTATTGAATACTTTATCACACTGAGACATTTTTGATCTGTAAAGAATGATGTGACTGAGTTATGATCTGCAAAGGACTTGAGTTCAAACAGACTCTAGGAAATAGAAATGTCATCAGTTTCTTTCAGATAAATCATCTTTATTAATAATGCTATGTTGTGTTGCAGCCTGCAGCTCACTGCTGATGATCTTGTTCAGGGCCTGTCTCATCTCTGCACACTGCCTATTTAAGGTAAATACAATTCGAACTCTGCTCCAGCAACTCATTTTTCAAATGTTGTGCGGACAGGCTCTGGATAACATCTGGAATCTATCTCAACAACCAATCGAGTTATGAATGAAACATACTACAGTTATTGGTAATCTTATGCCCACAGTATGTGTGGTTATCACCGATCTAACCTGCACTCTTCATACCCCTCCCCTTCTTCCTCACCTATGCTGAAGTACTCGTCTTCCAGCAGAGCAGTGACCTCCGTCTCCAGTGGGATGGGATCACACAGCAGGATATCCTTCCCAGCTACTTCACACTCGTAGCCGTCATCAAACCGTAGACGGAATCTCCCCTCGCCCGCGTCTTTGATGATGCGACCAGAGTAGAAGTAGCCATTGGACGACCATTTAGCCACCACTCGCAGGCCGACAAAGCTGCTTCCGGCTGAACTTGCCACCTCTGGCGAAGACCTGAGGGAGTCCGAGTGGCTGGGCAGCTCGGGGTCCGTGGGGCTGACAGGGAAGCGCGGGGGAAGCATTCGGCGGTAAGACTCGTCTTCTGAGGAGGACTGTGGCTGGCCGTGAGCTCCGAGTCTCTGCAGCGAGCCACCCACTCCTCCCCTTTGAGAGAGAACAGAGTCTGTTGTAAAAGGCTTATGTCTACTTTTCCCCATCAACAGCTGTCCATATAGAAACGATGGAAGACATTTCAAAGACATAAGGAATTTTAATTTATTCAGTAAATATCTTTACCTGTAAGATTTCACACGGTACAGTTTTGAACGTACCTTTGTAAAAAATAATCTATTTGTCCTGTAGCATGAGATTATATTTTATTTATGTGATGTACGAGAGCATCTTTAAAGCAATTTTTATCAAGCTGCAGAACAACTAGCTCACAACTGCATTCATGTCCGACGCCCTTTTCCCAGCAACTAAAGGCTGACAGTGTAATGGATCTGCAGGCAGTTAACAGAAACAGTGTTAAACATGAACTCAGTCCTTAATTAAACCACCTGTATGTTTGTGTGGTATGGGAGCGCTTCAAGAGCATTAGCTGTAAAGTCTACAAACCCGATGACACACTAGCTACACTGATCTGTCCTGTTTCCTTAAGGTCAGATTGACTACACAAGATAAATTTGCATGAGGCTGTGATTGGTCTTCATTTCTAAACACATCCCATTCATTTCAATAGTCATGAGCCAAATCTGCCAAGAGCAGTACAAATGAATGGGTCACAAAGAAGCAGATCTGGTGAGAGAGCAACTCATCTACCGACAAACTTAATAGTAAGCTCAGGTTTTACACCTGTGTTTCTTACTGAAACAGCATGGCAAATCCATATCAGTGAGAGTTTAAGATCAATCAGTTTGTCCTGATATCAAAGCAAACCCTTCTGTTAGAGATTCCTGGGAACTGTGCGGGGTTTCGGAGGTTGGGCCAAGTGTCTCTCTCTGGAGAAACCTACCATGTGGAGCGCAGAGAAACCTGAAATTTCAGATCAGACGCTGATCTACCCACATGTTAATGAACCTGCTACTGTGTCGCAAGCGTAAACGTACTCATCACGTTTATCTGCCGGCTGTATTCATTAAAGCCAAAAGGAAAGAGCCTAACCCAACGGCAACAATTGACGCAAAATCCTGAAACATATTAAGTGGCACCTGAACAACATGTAGATGAGACATTTAAGACTTTCGAAATTTGATTAATTACTAAATGAACCTGACATTACTAAATGACACAGTAATAATGAAGGAGATAAAGATGACACTTAACTGTGGGAAATTTAGATATTCTTTCTTTCAAAGATTCACAAATCAGACAAAGCAGAAAGATCATTAGTTTCAGCTCTGAGTGGGAAGATTAGTTATAGGAAAATCAGTAAGAAAAGGAAAAATAAAGTGTTATTAAGGTTCTGCAGCTGGTGAGGGCTCAAAGTGTTATAATTCCTGCCATGTCCATGGTTTTTGTAAGTGCAGGGCGAGCCTCAGGGAGGACTCACCTGGACAGGGAGGAGCGGGATGGGGGTCGGCCCCTTCTAGCCCTTCCTCTCGGGGTCAGCGGGACGAAGGCCCGGGACCCCAGCGTGCTGTAGCCTCTGTTCATTGTGACCACTGACCCTGCCCTGTGACCCCTGTGACCCCTCTGTTGATGCCCACCTCCCCTCCTTGGACTGCAGACACACAGAGGGGACGAATGGAGCCAGTCAGGTTGCACAGGCACTGATCTGGAGGACGCTCTTAAAAGGAAAAGCCACCTCACTGAGGAGTGAGAGCTGTCCAATGACCCCAGATATATACCTGTGACAACACGTACCTGACGCAGGCAGGGATCAGTGAATCACTGAGAAATCAGGGTGTTAGAGAGTCAAAGAAGGTGAAGAAGTGACACATGATTCAGCATGCAACTAGTACAGAGAGACAGAGCAGAAAGACTGAAGAGAAATAGTAAGAAGGGTGGAGGATGAGGAGCTACCTAATGGATTTGCCCCCTCTGCTGGCTGGAATGATGAAGTCTGGCCTGGTGAGGCCAGTACTGCTGCTGGTTCCCCCAGAACTGTGCTGCAGGCTGGATGCCTTGGATGAAAGAGAGCTGATATCGCCCAGGTCACCAGAGGTCATAGAACTGCTGCCTGTGCGGCACGGGGAGATGTCGCTGTCCAGAACCTGACAGTCCACCACAGGCTCCTCGCTCTCCTGGTAACATCAGAGAGGACAGTGACACGAGAACCCATTAAATATGTGCACGAAAAAGTTAATATCAGGAGTTTACCGCATTATTAGCTTTTCTAAAATGCAACAGTGTTTGGCTCATTTATCAAATATTATAGTTTCCTTTCCAAAGTGCTGGTAAAAACAGCCCAATAATGATCCGGAAAGTTCAATAAGAACCATGGATGTCTGCCCCAAGTATTTCATGGCAATCAATACTTCATAAAACTGAAACGTAACTCCATTTTTTTCTTTTTCTGGAGGCTGCAGCTTGCGTTGCTGTTGAACTGTATTCATGTATACTGTGAGAGGGTTTCTAATGTTGTTTAGTTCTAGGGCTGTCCTGAATAAAGAACTGAATATTCAGTAGTAATCAAAATCATCGTGAATTTCCAAATATTTGAATATCAGGGTACAGCCCTCTGACCTCTTTTGACAGACAGGAAACATATAAAGAGATAACTGAAAGGCAGCACGGGCTCCAAATCCCAATCAAACAGACCAGTGAATCACAGTTACCTCAGTGACTTTGCGATCCACTTCTTTGCCATCCTCATAATACACGTCTGTAATGATCCGTGTGATGGTGGTCCGCACTTCTTGGATGGTGCGCACATGTCTGCGGTGAGACGGGACAGTGGTTCTTCTAAAGGACGGAGACTCGGGTTCACCCTATTGAGACAAAAATTGAAGAACGACAATTGAACAACAGTCACAGGAATACGGCGTAAATCTCTTCTTCAAATAGGCTCAATCTTCGTACCCTGCCAGCCGGGGAGCGGAACCCCGGTGCATCAAAGCTGGTCTGCTGGGAGACTGTACGCTGATGTACCTGAGACACACAGGACAGACTGATTAACATCATCACAGCAGGTCTTCAGACTGCACCTCAATGCCTGACCACCGGTGAGTTAATTGAAAGTGGCCACAGCCAGTGAGATTTTTGATCTCAACCCCATACGAAGCAGGTGTGAGAGCGTTCAGTGATGTGCATCTGGTGCCAACAGATAGAGATGAATATATTTTTCTTCTTCTGTTGGCTGCTCCCTTTAGTAATCACCACAGCAGATCATCTACCTCCATCTCACCCTCTCCCTGGCCTCCTCCTCTGTCACACTAACCCACTGCACGTCCTCCTTCACAACACCTATGAACCTCCTCAGAGGTGTTATTACAATGAGCAATTAATAACGATCATAGCCAAAATTAAGTGGTTATGTTCACTAGCTTCAAAGCAGAGTAAGTCCATACTAACCAACATGGGGCGGGAGTGTGAGACGACACTCTCCCCCAACCCTTTAAGCTTGGCCCCTGCATGTGTGAACAAGAACAGAAAGTGGCTGCCAAGAGAAACTTGCCTTTAGCCAAGTTTACAAGCACCCTGCCAAACTGCACATGAAGTCACAGCAGTTTGTCTGCAATTCATATCAGCCTAACATTTGCACTGTGGTTATGTAAAGCACGGCTGAAGTGGACAGGCACACTTTTTAAAACATTTTTAAACTGTGCAACAGGTGGTTTGATAAAGGACTATTTGGCCTTTTTATTTTAACTGAGCTTACAGCATGAGGAGAACTTGCTATTAGCTACACAAAACATCATCTTTTACTCCACTGTGGTTGCCTTTACTGCAGTACTGCCTCTTTGCTGTCCGCTGTGTGTCAGTCAACGTACGGCTAAACACCCTTCGCACCCTTAAGCGCTTGCACTGTCACAACAAACTTAGCAGGCACCATGTGACACAGTTTTCATTCTATCTCATTTTCACTTATCCAGCATTTAAAACTCAGTTTGATATATAGTTTACTGTAATCCACTGATAAGCTGCGACTGCTGTTTCTCATTAATTAGGAACATTTAGTTCTTAAAACCCGAGCTAACAATGTCCCGAGGCAATAACTGCAGACTTATGTTAAAGACTATAGTGAGTGCTCCCTTGACATTGGGAAGACAAGGCTGCATCTTTAGTTAAGTAAATCCCATCAGCATTGAAGCAGAGCGGCTGCACTAAAGACGCTACAGTAATGCAGCAACTTTGCTAAAGCACTCTGCAGAATGCTGTATTTGTATATCTTTTCCTGAGGCTGTGGGCATTACCATGCTTACATGAACAGAATTGGACAGTGAGTCCAACAATGAGTCCGACTCATTGCTGGCAATACGGAGCAAGCTCTCGCTGCGGTTGTACAGTCAGTGTACTGGATGAAAAAGACTCAGTAACATCCATCCATCCTCTTAAGGGTCGCGAGGTGGAGGTGGGGGGTGAAGCCCATCCCAGCTGACATAGGGCGAGAGGCAGGGTACACCCTGTACAGGTCACCAGCCTGTCACAGGGCCAATACAGAGACACCTATGGGCAATTTAACCAATTAACCTGACCCCATGTCTTTGGACTGCGGGAGGAAACCGGAGTACCCGGAGAAAATCCGCACAGACACGAGGAGAACATGCAAACTTTACACAGAGCGGCCTGGGCCAAGGTGGAATCGAACCCAGACCTTCTAAATGTGATGCTATCTGTGAGCCAGCCGTACTAATCACCGCGCCACATGATTGCGACCATATGTTTTTTATTCATTATAAACACATAACTCAAATACATCTTATACATCACTAATCCTGAGTTGTATACCTTGCTGGATGATATGGAGGTGATGGTGTTATCAGAGGTCTGCTGGGAAATCACCTTCTGCCTGACTGTTGTGCTGTTTGGGGAGGTCGGCTCTTGAGCTTCAGACAGTCCTCGCCTGTCCTCAGCCGGCTCAGCAGGGGGGAGCGTATCCTGCTGGCTCCGCTGAGGTGCTGTCAGTACTTCCTGGCTGTTAGGTAGACTGTTGCATTCTGATACGGGAGCCTGGGAGCTCCTCTGTGGCGAGGCAAACAGTTCCCCCCTGGAAAAGATGTTACACTTGTAAAGCTGAGAAACATCTTGCCAGCAATGGTATTAAAAAAATACCTCACTAGCGCACTAGTCCAAGTTCAACCATAACTTAACCCTTCGGTGACCCCCCCCCCCCCCCCCGAATGGCTCTGAGTGTTTGGGAGGTGGGAGACAGCGGCACGAGTCAGAAACTCTTGAATGAATGAATGAAGGCATAGGCGACATGTGTTGCTGCCTAGGGCCATAGATATATATACATAGATACCTCGTTGACTGGTTCGGCCCGCTGATGCGACGTAACTGTGTGTCCGCCATA
>JAVDPK010000801.1:73323-93477 GCA_034780415.1 Cichlasoma orientale | reverse complement strand
ATATTATCGTTAATCGCAATAATTTCTGAGACAATTAATCGATTAGCAAAATTTGTTATCGTGACAGGCCTAGCTGCCATGCTGGTTATTTGGAGGCAGAAGTACAGCTGTTTGATGACCAGGTGACCATGTATGCTGCGTGGCGGTGCAGGCGGCATGGGTTCGCGCCCCAACCCATGGCCATTTACTGCGTGTCTTCCCCACTTTCCTGTGTCTCTCACAGTAACCTATCAAATAAAGCTGCAAAAAGGCCAAAAATTATAATAATAATAATAATAATAATAATAATAATAATAATAATAATAATAATAATAATAATAATAATAATAATTGCAATTTAAATTATTTAATGTGATTTTTGACAAACCTGAAATTTAAATAAAACCTAAAATCTAATAAAATTAAAAAAAAATAAAAGCGAGGTGGTCATGGTGGGGAACATGGAGCCATCTGGTTGGGAGTTAGGTCTAGACTAGCTGGTGCTGTTGACTGTAAAAGCCCTTTTAGCAAGGGCAACTGCCAGTTCCTGCTGGCCTGAACCTTCACCACGGGATGCATGCAGTGGCAGATGGGGCAAGAAGAGGCACAGCAGGCACGGAGAGAGCAATAGATAGCCAATAGCTAATCAACACCCTTGGCAATCTGACATCAAAGGCATTAGTGATCTTTCCACAGCTTCAATTACTGAAATCTTTCACAACTTTTGCTTTTTCTCGTTGACCAATGGCTCCCTTTCTGACATCTGGGAAACGGCTGAATTAAACTGAGTGAACTTGTAAAAACAAAGGGAACGAGTGTGCTTGATTTACAGCAAGACAAAAGCAGCTTGGTTAGCAAACTGTATCCATCCATGTATGCATCAAAAAGATGGACACCTGCTAATTAGGCTAAGTAATAATAATAAAAAATTTAATATTTAAATTTATTAATAAAAAAAGTGAGTCCTTGGATGATTGATTAGTACAATTAAACATACAACAAGTCAATATTTGTCCAATAATTTCATTAAAACTGCTCCAAAACAGCAAAAACACACTCAGGACACTCAACTATGCAAATGTGGGCATTCACCTGAAAGTCATAGCAACTATGCCTCCAAGTTTTGCCTGTTTGTTCTAACCAAGGCACACCGCATATGCATTTCCCAACCATCACGAGGTAAACCAGAGAGCAACTGCCCCAAAGCAGCAAGAAAAGCAGCTGAATGTAGCCCTTTATTAATGCGGATAATGACAATGTAATACAGGAAGGATTAAAAACATGGATAAAAGTCTTTATACCTAATTTTCTGCATCTCTCACCGTCTTCCTCCTGACTGTTCAGCGCTTCAGCACACAGATCCTGAGTCTGAGAAAGCTCGAGAAAACCAAATTGAGAAGAGGCCCCTGAAACTAAACACATGATAACAGTTATTTTAAAGTACTACACTGAATGGATGGATAGATGCTTTTGTAGCTTGTGTGTTAGAAAAATATGTACCATCAGACTGAATACAGTGTGTGGTAGAATCAGCTCCAGAATCCATGTCAGTGTCCTCTGTTACACACCTAAAAAATAAAGTCAAGCCCTTTATCTCCATCTGACCACGACCATTATATCAAACTGCAAAAGTGGATTTACCGCACATACTTTTTCTTGCTTGGAGGAGGGCAGATGTTTAAAACTTGACTCTCCTCCTGGAATGCTGAACTGGGGTTGGCTGCAGCAAGACCATCTAAGAAAGAAAGAAAACAGCTGCATCTTTTAATTCAGTGAAAGGGACACTAAAATGTGCCCCACTGTACAAAAAGCACTTACCAGGTTCAGCCTGGCTGTTGCTCTCTGATTGGCTGTCAGTCTGAGAGCACCTGCTACCTATTGGTGAAGATATCAGTTCCTAGATGACAGAAAAAAATATATATAATTATTTTTTTTTACAAAGATTTTAATGTAAATGATAGTTATGTTCCATTAGTAACTTTTAAGGTGAGAGTTTTTGGGGGAGTCTAAACTAATTCAAAGTCATACAACAACTAATAAATGGCAATGAATAACTTCTACAGATGCCTGGGTGCTGTATTTCAGTCACTTAACTGTTTGAGTGTTTCCCCAGAGGTTTACTGCTTTGGATAGTGCAGGAGAAACCACCTGACAGCAAAATGGTCTTAACAGAAAGCCAGGGCAGGCCTTTGTGTGTGGGGAGTCTGTATATTGTTTACATATGAGCTGCAGTGTCCTCCAAGATTCAAGAGACATGCAGGTTTGGTGGTCCTGAGACCTCTGAGATTCCCATAGCTCGAGATGTGAGTGTAAATACTTGTCAGTGTGTTTGTTACAGATTAACAGCCTGTCCAGACTGTAGCCTGCCTTTTACCCAGTTTTTCCAAGATCGTGGAAAAAATAAATTTTGATACCTAAACCACATCAATAGCCCAAAAACATAATGAAGTTATAGCCAATTAAGTCAGTTGAAACATAAAATTACGCGTCCATATGCCTTAAATTGGTGTCCAAATTTACGAACAGTTTTTTTTTTTTTTTATCGGAGTACGCGAGGCTCCCAGCAGGTGAGCTCCGAGATTGTAACACACCTAGTGTTACCATTTTACTCAAGTAAAAATCTGTGCTACATGTACTTTCTTTAGGCATTTCAAAGAAATTAATAACTAACCTCATTACAGACATAACATCTGCTGGATAAGATTAGTGTGAACCTTACCAGTACCGGACTGCGAGCGGTGGGCTGCAGGCTGGACAGGCGGCGAGCCAGCAGAGCTCGGTAGCTGCTCTCGGGATCGTCTTCCAAAGCGACACTGTCCGGCTGGGAGTCCTCCACTATCAAGCACGGATTCTCTGGCTGAGGCAGGCTGGAGTCCAGTTCACTTCCACCGGGATCCATGGGGTCAGGCTGAGGACAGGAGACGAGCTGCTGTTAGCTAGCCGGGCCGCAGGGAAACAACAGAGATGGAGCCATGTGAGTACCCGTAGCCGGTTATCTGAAAGCACCCGCTGCTAGCATTAGCTACATTTAAAGGCTAGAAGCTAACGCTCCACCCAAAAACAAAGGGTGCTGCTTCCTACTCAAAAGCCAGTCTGCCCTGGAGAACCTCAACCATACGCTTACAAGCGCCAGGTAAATTTACCGGTAAGCCGGCAAAGTAATTAAAAACTGGTTTGCATATTTATTTAGCGGCTGCTTTTTATTTTCTTTAGAATAAAATAAAAGTACACACACACCCACTTCGGCACAGCTCGCGTCCTCGCGGTAAAACTTGGTAGAAGCAATTTCATTGGTTCAGCTGTGACGATGACGTCACACGGACGCGCTGATTAGTTTGATGGTTGCAGGATGGGTATAATGGATATATTTGTATGCGTTCCTTGTATTTCTGTTAATAAAGCAGTATTAACTATTTCTATTACAAAATAATATGTGTATTATACAACCTCAGATACTTTCCAAATAATGGATATATATGAAAAACTGATATTTCATTACTAAATACTATATATATATATATATAAACACAAATATATAAATACACTAATCTTTTCTTAATTCGTGTTTGCTTTAAATGCATTCAGCCCCTTAGCCCCTTAACAATAGGTATTTTATTAAATCTTAAGGACACTTCAAGGTTTTTCACGTTACACTGTGGAGTTTCACACCTTGTCATGATAAATCGTATCTAAGACAGAAATATAGGGCACGAGGTCCCGCGCTGGGATCTCAGAGACCTTCATGGGACCTTGTTGGGTTTTCAGGGACTCCAGGAAGAAGAGATATAGGTTCAGTTTTTGGGTTTTTTTTTTACTGTAATTTCCCTTAAGAGTTTGTGTGATTTTATGTCACCTGAAATCCTGAATACAGTAAGGTCTGTGTTTTTTATATTTTGGAAACAGTGGTTTTTAGAAAAGGGGAAACCTGGAACCAAACCTGACTACGTGGTGTAATAAATGCGCATCTGCAGGCCCATCACTTTCAGTTCAAATAATCTGCAAAATTCCGGTCTCCCTATCAGTCCCTGTGATCACAGTGATTAAAACTGCAATGAAGCACGTGTTTATTAGATGCACTCTGTAATGAGTTCTTAATCTTGTGCTGCGTGCTTGCGGGTTTGAACATTAATATTAAGTGACTTTGTCATGATTTGACAGCCCCAGTTTCCATGGAGACACCACATTACCAGTAACACCGCAGTCTATGCTAATGTAGATCACAGTTTGGCAGAGAAAGTACAAAGCAGCAGCCTCTCACAGCGCATTATTGGACCAATAATGCGCTGTGAGAGGTCTGAGGTGCACAGCAGGCCTTTAAAACGAAACAAAAGCCGTGTGGACCAAAAGACATCCACACCATCTTCAAGAATCAAGAAGACTCCGAGTAACAGTCACCACAAACATGAAATGCTCACAAGGAAAGGTTATATTTAAGAATGGGATGAGGAGGTCTTTTGGGTATCAAATGATATCCTGTGAGTAATTTCATTGCGATATTGATGACACCACGAGACTAATGAAGCAGGATGAGGTCACTTCAAGTGATTGCACGCTCTAAGTTCGTTCATTTTTACTTCACAAGACTGTAATTGGCTGTGCAGAGTGATTTCTTATCTTTGTGCAGCCCGTGTGTGTTTGATCTCAGCCCCTGTCAGCCTTTATCTATTCTGCTCAGCTTAAAGGTGCATGATGCCAGACAGAGGAGATGGGCCCTGGTCCTCTGATACAGGGGAAGCAGCAGCAGGAGCAGGGATACTGACCGGCATTTCAATATGGAGACATGTGGCTGGCAACAATGCAATAATGAAGCCCAGCTTGTGCCAAATAGCTCGCAGTGGCTCTATTCACGATAACAAAAGATGAGGAAGTGTCATTTTCGTCCCTAGCTGGATGGATGCTGGTGGGCATCGGCTTCCTGCAGCCAACCTTACGACTGGCACCGCGAAGTTCAGCGTCACATCGTCATTTCTGCAGGTCGGCCTGACACCCACATTAAGAAATGCGCAGGCACTACCCAAAATGTCTAATCTGAGCCACCTCTGCTGGAGCCGGCAGACACAAACACACAGACACACCGTGGAAGCTTATAACGCTGCGCCTTCTTCTTTACCGCAATGCAAAAAGAAACAAAAGCGCTTTTACCTTTCGAGATCAATATGTCTGCTCCTGGGCTTTCCAATTTCTTTCACTGTCCCGTTGCTTGGAATAATAAGGCGTCCAGCATCGCTCAGTTCCTCCTTGCCTCTGTTTTGCTGAGAGTCGGGGTGTGGGATATACACGCATGGCACGTAAAGATGCAAAGGCATTTTTAATGTAGATATCATGCTCCGCTTCTCTGGAGTCAAACGCGGCAGCGCGGTATTGATTAGACTAATTTGGAAAGACAAAACGATTTTTTTTGCCCCACAAACAAAAAACAAGTCCCGAATTAAATGAAACATTAAGCGTATTCTCTCGAATTTATAATCAGCTGGTCGACTTATTTCTAAAGTCGTTTACTGTCTGATTTGGAGCTTATTTACTAATTTGTTTCAAGTATTGTACTGAAAATGTGACAAACGACGATTTTTAAAATGTTTTTATGTGTATTGATACTTTACACCAACAAACTTTGGATGTATGTAATTGTGCATGTTACAAATAAAATAGCCCCAAACAATTATAAAAACAAAAAGTTTTTTTCATAGATTTCCTTTGAGCATTTGTGTGTTGACTAGGGGACTTGCATCAAGTTTTGAACAGTCACAAATCATGACGAAAAACATCTGAACTATTAAACAGGTGGTAAATAATTAATCATAAATGATAACATTAAAGTCTTGGAATAATTCAGAAGTGACACAAATGATGCCAACTGGTGCATAATAATTCACCAGAATACAAGAAAAGAGGTATCTGAAGCTCAAAATCACCTGATGAGGTTTCTCACACCCCACACTTAGAAGCCCGACCCCGATACTCAAGCAAAACCTACCTAACTTATTATGGAGGAGATATAATAAGTTGGGTGTCCAGGTGTCCTCCCTCAGGAAGTTTGGATCAAAAACTGTTTCTGGTAAAGTTTGCTTCTTCTCTATATAATTTTATGAGGGAAGTGTCTATTTACTTTGAAACTGGTGGAAAAATCTAAATGAAAACACAAAAATCAGATATCCATTCATCATCTTTTTCCTTGCAAGTGTTGCCAGACTGAGAGTTGAATGTAATCAGTTGATAAGTCTGTCCGATAGCAGCCCTTTATTTGTACAATCTAACTTTTTTAAATGTGTTAAATGGATCCATTTTAAGTAATTAGTCAGCCTTTGGGAGCTGATAGCTCAGATGCATTTCCTAAAATTTTCAGCACATTCAAAAACATGATATATTTCTATGATTTGGATTTTTGGGAATCATGAACATCTAAGCTGTGTTATTGAAACAGGAAGCACGGGCTATGCTATTATTAACATTAATTAGCAAACTAGCAACAACACTTCTGAAAACAGTGCTTTGTTACTTGCTTGTTTCAGGCTGAAGAACTGTCCTGATATTGGACCTCCTCTCTGCAATAAACCAGAGAAGAGGAGGAGAGGCTGTGCAGCTGAGACACACCCCCTGCACCCATCCTGAACTCTATGCTTGTGCTTTTGTCTGACTTATTTTCCACAGCGCATACACATACTGCCACTGTGACTGTGAGATACTGTTACTGTGCGTGTTGATACAATAAGTTAAACTTTCTGAAGTGAATGCATATTAGTGCTACATTTTATATTTAATATATAATATTTTACATTTAATATTTTGGACAAAGATGCCTTCATTTGTGTGCTCCATATTTTAAGAGCTATTTTTATGCCTTTTATTTGACCAGTTAAATTACAGCAGTTGCAACAATATGTGGGACATGGGACAATGATTAGATATGTACATGTTTATTTTTCTATTGTTACACATTTTTTTTTATATCCATAATTTTCCTCCTTCACATAATTTTGCAACTTGAAGGGGGTCTTTTATGTTAATTTCTAGCTCCATGTTGTTTTATTCTTGGACTGGATAATCTGGGTTTTGGCGCAGCCCTTCAGTTTATCCTCAGTCTGAAAGAAGCTGTTTTAGCTCCTCCCTTCTCCTTTAAGCCAACTTTCTTCTGATTGGCTGCTCGTTGCAACCAGAAGGTGAGTGTGGCTGCCATGCTCACGGCCAGATCGTCTGGTGTTCATATGTGTGTGTGTGTGTGTGTGTGTGTGTATAAATATATTTATATAGTCGTGTAATTACTTTTCTTTGGGGGAGGGGGCGTGTCTGCTCTTGTAGCTCTTTTTTCTCCCAGCAGAGGCCAGCAGATACTCTGGAGTGTTTGACCCTGGACTGCTGACTCACTCCTGGTAATGCACATCTTGACTTTAAGCAGTCAAATTAACCCCACAGTGAGCAATCACTGGAGCAGGAGAAGTCAGAGCCTACAGCCACAGTCCTGTGCTGCAAATTAAAAAAAAGAAAAAAGAAAAACAAGCTTTCAAAAGGATTAAAGGTCCATTAAAACCCACAATTATAAAAGGTTTCAAAAGACAGATGAGAACATCTGTTACTCAGAATTTGCTGTCAAGAAGGAAAAACTTAAAAAAAAAATTGAATGCAAATGTGTCTTAAGAATAAAAGATACAAGAGAAGTCTGCATGGCATTGAGTGTTTGCATTGATTCACTTTGGAGAGGGGGGTTCCTGTAATGGCAAATTACAAGAGAGAAAGGAGACTATCAAGTTGCATCTCCATGCAGCAATTCTTCCAAAGCATTGCAATATAAGAAAGACAGACATAGCAATAAAATAAATTTAAACTTAATGCAAAAAGTAAGAAAATTTGTGTTTGGTTGATTATTTCAGTGTTGTAACAATGCTTCTAGGCAATAAATCTTATGCAATAAATCTTATAAATGGAGCCACATTTGTAAGGAAAATGCATTTGTGGGCTGTGCCCATGAAAAACTTGCCAAATCTTCTCTGTCAATGTTAAACAGCTTATTCTGCCCTTGGGGTTGTTTATTGGATTGGATGATCGAAGTCTGGAGAAACGAGACGTGTTGCCAATTTAGCAAATACTTCATTTAACAAACAGGGGCCTCAGCAGCATGTGGAAGAACCACACACAGCCACAACAGCCTGGCACCTCCTCCTCATGCTGGTCACACACTGCTGTGTGATGACATCTCATTCTTCAACCAGCATTTTTTCGCCAAGTCAGCCAGTAAGGGTGTGTTGGTCATTCTGACACAAACAGCACACTCAACCAAACACAAATTTCCTTACTTTTTGTGCTGAGTTTAGTTTATTTCTCCAAAGAGGCCAAAGTGATGTGAAAAAAACACATTCAAATGTCAAAAACAACAAGAATGAACAACAGGGGTCAAATACTGACTTATAGACAAGACAAAGGATTGAAGGATTGGTTCATTTTAAAACCCGGCTGACTCTAATTTGTAACAGTTAGAATGTTTTGTTTCAGTGTGGCCAGAGTGCGTTCATTTCTAGCCTAACCTGATTTTGTCACTTTCATTAAAAGAACTGGTTTGTGAAATAAAGATTCTTCATTCTCATTATCTAACAAAAGTAAAAATAAATAAATAAAATAAAATAACCCACAAGCTCTTGTACACTAGCAGATGTTAAGACATAAAAACTGTTTTTGTTTCCTCCAAGTCTCTCCACTCCTGCCTTCCCTTTGCTCAAGGCTTGGATGTCTGCCCAGAGTGTGCTGATATCTGCAGTGCAGGGCACACATCATTCATTCTGCAGCACTTACTAAAAAAAAAAAAAGAGAGAAACTGAAACATGTTTTAGCATCAGTTTCACATCCATTCATGTAGCAATAGCTGTTGGTATTTATGCAAACAAAAGACCACGATAAAAATGCTGTGATGATCAGAGGACTCATTCTGTCTCTTCATGTTACAGCTCTTGTATATTTGTTGGTTTTGTTGTGCTCTGTGATAGTCTGTCTTTTAAGTGATTTCTTGTTTTGCTTTTTCTCTTGTGCTTTTTTTTTTAAACTTCCATCCCCCTTTCCTAATTATTCCCACCCAATCAGCCTCCTGTACATATCTAGTCTTGTTTCTACTGTATGTTGGTTTTTATTAGGTTGTATTCTGTATTTTGTTACTGTGAGTAAGTAAAAGAAAAGAGGAAAACCTACATTAAATTGATCTGATTTCCCACGCAAGAGTCCATTGCTGAAGATGTTGACGCACATTTAAAGTTTGCTGAACAACATTTAGACAAGCCTGTCAAATACTGGGAGAATACAGTCTGGCCAGAGGAGACCAAAATTAAACACTTTGGATACCATAATATACACTGTGGTTGGAGGTCAAAAGGCACTGCATGCCACCCCAAAAACACCACACCAACAGTGAAGTTTGGAGGTGGGAACATCATGGTCTGGGGCTGTTTTTCAGCCATGCTTCATATAACTGAAGGAAGGGTGAATGAAAACATGTACCGAGACATTCTTAATAAAAATCTGCTGCCATCTATTCGGATGATAAAACTGAAACAAGGGTGGACATTTCAGCGAGATAATAATCCTGAACACAGCCAAGGAAACTCTGAGTTGGTTTCATAAAGCTGCCAATCACCTGACCTGAAGCCAACTGAAAATCTATGGAAGGAACTAAAGCTTAGAGCTCAAAGAAGGAACCTTCAGGATTTGAAGAGAGTTTGTGTGGAAGTATGGGCCAAAATTACACCCGAGCAATGAATGCGACTAGTGTCTCCATACAGGATGCGTCACCAGCAAATGCTTTTCTACGAAGTATTACATAAATTTCAGTAAGTGTGTCATTTCTCATTATTACACATAAGTTAATTTATGGAGCTCTATAGATTGATTTCTTTGCATGTGTGGATTGGATGGGTTGTTAACGACATCTGATGCGAATTTCACCTTTAAAAATATGTTTACTTCAAAAATTGGTGACATGTTCAACACTTATTTTACCCGCTGTATTTAAAGAAGTCCCAGGTTTTCTTTTTCCATTTTTATGTTTTGTTATATATTTTTAAAGACAAAAAGCTGGTGAACGTTCCCTGTCTGGTGACGATAGAAACCGTCATCATTGTGCATTTGCTGGTTTTTAAACCAAAGAAAAACATTTTTTTTGGTCTCTCTATCTTTAATGTCATCACTTTCCTTTCACCCCCTAACCAGTCACCACAAATGGCTGCCGCCCCCTGAGCCTGTTTCCGCTCTTCCTGTTTAAAGGAAGTTCTTCCTCCCTACAGTTGCCAAGTGTTTGCTCTCAGTGGATGATATGATCATTGGGGTTGTCTTGCTAATGTTGTGGGATCTGTGTGATGTGAACTGGTGACATATAAATTAAACTGGATTGAACTGACAACAATGGAGCTATATGATACAGAAGAATTGAACATGCACTGATATCAAACACCAAGACAGTAAATAAAATAACATAAATTTATTGATGATTTTAGGCTCTTCAAGGATTTAACTATAAGAAGCAAATATATCCGTTATTATTGCTAACAGTTTTTAGCAGAGTCACACATTTGTTGTCACTATAATAGCAACTTTCAACTTTCATATTGCTTCATCATTCAAATGAAGCCTAAAATAACTGTTTTTCTATGGTGACTGTGAGCTTTTGTCAGTGTTACTCTCTGCACAGATGAAGCACTGTTCTGTTCACAATTTGAACAAAGAAGTGTCAGTTCAGTAATCAAAGGCACATTGCCTGGTACTCACAGTGACACAGATATAAATAGAAGCTTTGTTTGCCACAAACGTCTTAGTTCCAGACACCTTTTCTGGAAGTAAGAACATAATACAAAAACAATATGAGGGACATTGTAAGCAGCATTGCACTCAATAAGCCACCAAAATATTTTGTTTAAAAATGTTTACATCAACAACTTTATAAATATTCTCAAGCATTTGAACATGAAAATTTACTCTTTTCAAAAACTCTGTGGAAATGAAACTGGCACATTGATGCTGTAAAATCTTTTTAAGCTTCAGCTGTCTCATATAGGAAATATGATCAACATTAATTCTCATATCCCTCTCTTCTTTTTGTCCAATGGCATGCTGCAACATCAAATAGCCACATAACCTGCGATCCAATCCAATATCCAGCTTCTGCTAAGCCGCGCCTATCGCTCCTCCCACCCCGTCCTGCACTGTCATGGTGCTCGCTCTGGATGCAGTTGTCATGGAGATGGAAAAGGGCTCAGCGTCCATTAGTGGCACTGTTACCATGGAAATCCCTATCTCAGACACTGCCTCTGTGGAGCGAGCAGAACCGGAGGAGTCTGTTCAGCACCACGGACAGCACGACCCTGGAGCTGCATTCCAGTACAGAAACTATCGCATGCTGATCGTGATCGGAGAGATTTCCACCAGCCATCACCTCGAAGCTGCCAGGATACAGATCACACAGGGTAAGCCAACCACAAATGGTCAGTGAGTGGAGTGTGGAGTGGTGAAACAACTCGGTGTACTGTTGTGTTGTGTAGTACATGTTTCCATTCAGTTCAGACATCTTTAATTAACTCAAGGGCATTAAAAACAAAACGTCGAATATTTAATAGTTAAAAATGCATATGCAATCCCTGAAAGGACTCCGTTTTTAATCAACCACTCACTAGTGCATAAACTTTTAATATTTAGCCTTAATCAAAAAAACACTGCAGTACAGGTAAAAGTTTTGGCTTCAAAACTTAAATAATCAGAAATTAGAAATCAGTAACAGATACACAGAATGACTCCTTTCACTTTTATATTAATTCATTTATATGATTACTGATTAATGCACATAAGCAACATGTTAATGTTAAAGTTTTGCATCAATCAATCAATCATTTAATAAAAATATTATATGTCATGTGGGCAGTAATTGATTTGTGACAAATGTCTTCTTTTTTTGTGCATGTTTAAAAAACAAACAAGCAAATCTTTTCTTTCTGTACAAATGATGTTGGCACGCTTTCTCACTGTCAGACAAAATTTGGAAAATGTTGTGCAGCATACATTTTGCTGTTGATTATGAGCATTATTCCTGCTGTCTTTTCTGAACACAGGTTTGCGCTCCTGGAACGTTGATCTGGACGTGCTTGACCTGAATAAAGAGCTGCAGCTGTTTGAAGCCAGGCACACTGCTCAGTTTTCTTCACATGTCAAAGGTCAGTCTAAGTTCATTGTATTTTTTTTTTTAAATAAACTTGTACAGCAGGAGCTATTTTGCGGCCTTTACAAGGTCTTTGTGTGGCATGTTATCATCGGCATCCCCTGGGTGATTGCCATCTCTGGTATCGCTGTGGTAGCAGCACGCTGTCCTTGTTGCCCATGTCTGCAGAGAGGCAGTCTGACAGTCAGTTTCATCTTGCATGGCTTAGGCTAAAAACATGTTGAACGAGCTATTTCTGAAGCCTTGCTTTGATGTAGAGATTATTTTATCACTTACCCAGTCTACACTTGCTGCTGTTTGGGATGCGTGTGTGTCCGGGTTTCTGGTGAACTTTGCATGAACTTTATGACCAATGCAATAACAATAAGAACCTGACTGGCCCCTGACTGGTATTTGTGTGTAATTAGTACGATTAGAACTGATTTGGTGTCATCATGTCTCAGGAACTTCTGCAGTACACGTAGCAGAGTACATATCATTGGATGGTGGTGCGTAGTTAGGCGGTGTCTTCACATTAAGTTCCTAACTAGTTTGTGAAATGCATTGATGGTAAGTCAACAAACAATTAATCCATCTTTTCCCTTTTTTAATATATCTCTAAAATATTATATGTGTGTATATATTTCTATACATAAAGAATATTAGTCAACATATTTAAAACCAAAACACCCTAAAAATGTTGTATTGGCTCTAACTGGGCTCTGACAGAATTGATCAATTACAGGTGTTCACTGTTGATTGGAACTCTGAAATATGTCTAAATCATATAAAACAATAAAGGCTAAAAAAAAAGGGCTCTATTTGGTTCATAAGTGACTGTTTAGTCAGCATCCTGTATGTTTGTGCAATGGATGCGATCCAGCTCCCCCACATCCAAGCTCAGAGACTAGTTTATTTGTGTTTGATTCCTGGTTCCTCGTGTTCTCTGTGTCAAGTCTGCATCTCTGTTTGTTGTGTTTAGTCATTTCCTCTTTTATTTTGCTGGTCCCTGGTCTCTCGTCTATTGTGTTTGGCTTTGCTTCCTTTGTATTTGTACGCTTGTGTTTCTCATTTCCCTAATTCTCCTGTGTATATTTAAGCCCCGAGTTTTCCTTCAGTTCTTTGTTGTGTTGTCCCTCGTCCACTCTAGGTAGTGTGTTTCCTTGTTCTGGGGCTTCCTGTGAATTCCTAGTCCACTGGCTTTATGCTCCTGTTGAGCTTTTCTATGTTTTGTTGTATTTTGTGAATGACCAGCAATAAAGCTGTTTAAGTCAGTCTCCAGAGTCCTGCATTTGGGTCCACATCGTGCCCAGTTATGACATCCTCTGAAATTCCATCAGGTTGCCAGTGACTTCTTTAGGGTTAGGAGTAGGGGTTGTATTGTTTTTTATTTATTTTACCTATACCATGCCCAAATTGAAATCTTGTAAAATATGGGCTGCCAAAATGAGCTGTTCTGAAAGTTAATATTTTTAGCACATGTTTAAAAATGCAACCTAACCCTAACACTTTGCCTGAGTGGTTTTCTGGTGACCTGCTGGTTGTCTGAGGAGTTTGTGGTTTCTTAACACCCTGAGAACATGGCTTTTCACCCTTC
Organism: Cichlasoma orientale; assembly: GCA_034780415.1. NCBI lineage: Eukaryota > Metazoa > Chordata > Actinopteri > Cichliformes > Cichlidae > Cichlasoma > Cichlasoma orientale. Next base: position 79,741 of record JAVDPK010000801.1, on the reverse strand, counting down.
ACTTCACAGATAAAGGTGTCTTTTCTGCGTCTTTTTTTTTCAACAAATTTTTGCTGAGTTGGAATGAGGAATGACTCACGCTAGACTTCAGGTGTTTTAAATGATTTCTGTGTCAAATTAGAAAAGACATAACTGGCTGTTCTTGTGTTATCAGGACATAGTGAAAAAGGACTTTTCAGAGAGCAGAATTTATTTTGTACATAACAATATTGTCTACCATGATCTCAGCTTCTCTTTTGCTCCATAAATATTGCTAAATAATTGCGTAAGGGGAAGTATTCAGTTCAATTCAGGTTGATGTAAGATTTATACATGACATTAGTCACAAATGAAAGAAATGAAATTTTTAAGTTCACCATCTTTTATAAGTTCACGACGCCAATACTAAGAGTAAGCGCCGCATCTCTTTATTCGATTTCTTTACGCATTCATTGGACATTGGATCCTAGGTGCTGATGACAGCATAGCTCTTACTGATTAGGGTCTCATGTGCAGACTGCATATCAGACTACAAATCAATAAAGGCTGAATCCAAGAGTTTTTACCACCTGCCGGGGTGACAGAGGATCAGGGTGCGCCATAGGGGGTGAATGTGACTCTCGCTGGGATTGTCTGTATTTGCTCTCTGAGTCGCTGCTTTGCATTTATAAAGAAAACACTTATCCTACCCACATTTCTAATAACTCAGGCATATTCAGCATTCACTCTAGCTTAGCGGGGTCAGATGAGCAGCTCAGAGGAGAAGGTGTATTGGCTGAATAAATGGAACTCAGTGTTCACTGAGCATGGATTTTATCCATGTGCATGTATCTTCCTACGCAGTGTATTGACTGGTAGTGTTATGTAAAGAGTGGAAATACTTACATCTGTCCGATTTACTACAGCGCATCCATAAATTTGAGGAATTCACAAGGGTGAGAACTGACGTTAAAGAGGCTGAGATATGTTGAATTTTAATATTGTGGCCCAAGCTCTATTATACAGGTTTCATTTCACTGGTAAATGGACGCGTCTTCCAAATACCGTGCATCCTAGCAGAGCCACAAAAGATCGAGACCAGCGTTGACAGGCTGAGTAGTATTCACACGATGAGTATACTAAGTTCGATGTGTAGAAGCAGTGAAGCAATGACCATTTAGTAAGCATTAATGATTCAGCAGTATTCTAGAATGAGGATGGTTGTGAAGCCTGCTAATTCAGCTTCATGCAGAAAGAGTTAGACGTGGGAACAGTACAGGCTGGATATACAAGATGGGCACAATCATTATAAAGTCACCAGCTGGTTTGTGAAGTCCTGTGTTGAGGATCAAACTGGAGCAAATCCTCAGATCACCTGAGGACAGTGACTCAGTGGAAACAATGAGAAACGGCCCGCCACATTCTCCTAACGCCGTAGTTGCCATGGATGGCCAAATGTATATTTTATTTATTTATTTGTTTTAGGAGAACCGAGTACTCAGAATAGATATTACATGCAAACATTAACACTCCTAACACTCAAAGGTCAAAGGTCAAACGTTAATGTTTTTCACCATCAACACAGGCCTGCCTAATTTCACATTCCGTCACTGTGTCACTGTTACAAGCCACTCGGGATGCATAAATTCCCAACCCGATCAGGATTTTAGATTGTTTGTGTCAACACCACACAGGCCAGCTTTTAATGGGTTTTACATGGATGCATTTGCAGGGGAAAGCCATTACATGGGCACAGTGTCACTGTTACAGCCAGCCGGAATAATTTGTCCTGTTGAGACTTTGTTTTACCCAGGTAATTCAATTACTTGGATACAGGTAATTGAATTACTTATATAAAATAAACCACAGATTATGACCCCACAACATAAATACACACACACACACACGTGCACACGCGTACACACACACACACACACACACGCAGAGGATTGTATTTCAGTAATTGCTGAATTTGTCTACAGTCTGTGAAAGAATATCTGCCTGTCAAATATTACCAATAAGGTAACTGAATATGGTTTAAGAGCTTCCATCCATACACTGCTGTCCTTCACAAAACTGCATTAAAGCACATTATAGGATCCACTCACTTCCACTTTTAGTTATTTTATCACAGGCGTTCTGATAATTGCACTTCTCTCCTGCTTGCAGCTCGTGTGTTTTGTGGTTAATTTTCTTTATATTGTTGTAAAAAAAACATCTCAGTGGACGCAAGTAATGATTGCAACATGCTTCCCTTTAAGACATGTCAGTCTTTTTGTGTTTTCTCAAAAATACAAAGAGATTTTAAAGCCAGAGATTTTTGTTATGAGGCTGAGGTGAGGACGTGAACGAGACACAGGAATGCAAAAGAGAAAAATGCCTTTGTGTAATGGATCGAGTGAAAAAAAAAGAACTTTTAGCTTAGCTAGCATTCAGTGAACCCCTGACAGCGAACACATTCAAAAGGCCACATTGCCCGAGGCACAGACTTCAAACAGCCTGACATTAAGGTACATCAAGACTCGGCCCCAGCAGCAGCAAACACCTCCCACTGCAGTCTGAGGCCAATCTGAGAGAACAATTCTGCAGTCTGGTCTGCTATTCTGTAGTTTTTATGTTTGTCAGCAAATCCAAAAAAGAAATTCACAAGCCAGGGTCTTGAAATCCTTCAGAATCTCTTGGGTGAAGGGTTAGAATTAGCTTAAATTATAATACACAGCTTCTTTAGGCAGGTCCAGTCTTTCACAAAGGTTACTTGGAATGGATTTGGCATTGATTTGTTGGGGACTACATTCAGTGGCGGATGAACACACACTTTATGCTCTACTGAGTATTTATGGCTGCGCACTGATGTATGTTTTTTGAAAATTTGACATTTAAGTAAAGGTGGCTTTTTATGATTTCTTCAGCTACACTGGGCACACTGACATCAGCGCTTTATTTAAAAATAAGTCAGCCAAGGCACTAATCAATTTTTGCATCAAGAGGAGGGGGAGACGGTGCTCGGGGTGTGGACGGAGAAAAAGCTGTGTGGATGTGAAGGCGCCTGTGTGATTATAGTGGCCATTGAACAGATGCTTGTTGTTACTTGTCTCGTCCTACTCTTAGAGGAAATATTGTGTTATTTTATATTATTATTGTTTCTATAGTGCATGCTCGTCTGGCTTGATGAAACCTCTGGAAAATGTACAACTCAGTTCACAGTTCAGCTGCTAGAGGATAAAGCCAGTTGAGTGAACTGGGCTGCTTGCTGGCATGCAAAGGTCACACTGGGAAATTGATCAGACCGAGGCAAAAAAAGAAAAGGTTGCACCTACAAACTGACAGTCTGTCTGTCCGGGCTGTCCTCCGGGGGGCCGCTGCCCGTGTTAGAAATTCTCCAAGTGGTTTAGAAATCTCCTGATTAGTATTTACCTTTCAGGAAAATCTCTCACACCGCCCACAAGGTGATTGCAGGACCGGCTTCCCAGCCCGTCATACTCCAGCTCCTCCTTGTCTGTGCCCTGAATACTAATGCGCAGCTGGTGGAAGAGTGCAGAGTCATCATGGCTGGCAGGCTCAGACGCTGAGAACACAAAGGAAAATCTGCAAGACAAAGAAGGCGCGCTCATTCGGGCTGGACTGAACTGATTTATTAGCTTTTAACAAACATTCTCAGAAATATTTGAGATCATTCATGTCTGTTATTTTGACTTCATCTGCAGTCATACAGTATGTGTGACACCGGCTGTGACAGGGTGAGAGGAGGGGTCCACCTGGAGGGGTTGCCAGTCTATCACAGGGCCAACACGGAGAGATAGATAACCATCCGTGCTCACATTCACAGCTACATCCAATTTAGCCTCAACAAAACTTTGTTCCAAAATACTAAATACTTTACAGATATACAAAGTTCTCAGATGATGAGCCCTATGGTTCTTTTTGGCACTGTGCTACATTTGTGGTTTTGACTGTAATGTCTTTGAAGCGAGAGTTTTCTCTAATGCTAAACTACTCGGATTACTTTACCAACGACTAACTCTGTAGATTAAAAATGTATGTTGCAGGAAAATAAGCTCATTCTCTGTTAGCCCTCCCTCCTGATCCCGGGTGCCCCTGTAGAAGCTCGGGCAGCCAAGATGTGAAATGCGTGCTGAAGCACAGCCAGTGCTCTGCCTCTCTAGAGCCTTGGTGTACACACCATTCAGAAGAAGACAGGAGGAGGATACACCGTGTGGGAACAGAAGGGTTCAAGAGTTTAGATGGTAGCTGACGCTGTCTGACCAAGGGATCAAGGTTATGTGTGAAGCCCGTGCAGTAATAGAGTAGATGTGGAGTTCGGTTAGAGAATGTGTTTGGACTTAATCCTTAAGACATGATCAATATCATCCATCTTAACTCTTTAACTTAGGGCAGCGGGGGGCTGGAGCCTGTCCCAGTTAAAATTGGGGCAGGGCACACCTCTCACAGGGCTAACAGAAAAACATATCACCCCTCACACCTACAGACAATTTTAGAAATAAATAGGGTAGCATGCATGTGTTCACACTGTGGGGGGAAACCCACACAAGCTCAGTGATTTTAATCCCCAACTCAGGCAGCCATGCCTAAACTCCTGCACCACGCATACACAGTCCTTTTAAGCACATGCACGATTTCAAATGAATCCCTTGTGCATTGGTACTGTACCTTTGATCCTCATTACATGCCTGCTGGGAGGAGCACACAACAAATCTAAGCTGTGTGACTGTTAAAAAACACACACACACACCTGACATTTGTATATAACATGAATGGAAACCGAGAAAGGAATTTCCTCCCATGGTCTTCAACACAAACTCAAACATAAGTTGTTTAATTCAGTTCAAGTGTTGAAGTTGACTTCAGAAACATTCCCACTGAAGCTGTGAGAAGGATGAAATAAAAATAAAAGAGTTTTCCCAGGCTACACACTGACAGTGACAACTACTGTTACTAAGAGAGGATTTTACATACTCTATAATGCATCAAATGGCTATTGCTTAAATCATTACAGTCATGAATAGTCTCAAACTATGATTAAATGTAATTTAAACAGCTGACACAATTAATTAACACTCCTCTTTGCAGAAGAGTGTCACCTAAAAATCTAGCTTCGAAATCCTTCCTGGTCTTCTAAAGCTCATTGAAGACACAGATTCCCCGTGGTGTCTCGCAATATTGACACACTGTTGAGGCTCTTACATCATGATGTAACGGACATGACACACAGGTAACCAGAGCATCCATCAGTGTGTATCCATTAGTGTCTCATTCCCCATCATCTCCCCTGCTCACGCCATGCTGTTTCCTGACTGACCGATGAGGCGCAAGGACGGTCTGGCAACATGAATGATCAGATTTCATCTCAAGGGAGGAGAAAGATGACGACGGCAGTGCTAGTAATGGTGTCCGTGGATGCAGCTGTCGCCCACATGGTGCAATTAATAAAGACTCAGTGAAGCTAAACTTGTAACTGTTATAAGCAAATGCTGGTGGCTTCAGTAAACTCTCAGGGGAAACATAGTCAATAGTGGGCGGTAAAGTACAGTGAACATAATCTCAGCAGGGATTCAGATTCTCTCCAAAGCTTTAAGGTTTCTAAGCAGTCACTTGGATGCACAAAGTTTCATCCGTCTCTATAGATTTTGTAGTGGATTAAAGTCCAAAGAGTGGCTGGGCTGCTCCAGGGGTACTTTGTGGGTACATCAAACCATGATGTCATAATGTGTTAGAAATGGATTCCTTGGTGACTGTGCTCCCAGCCACTTTGAGATCACTAACAAAGCTACTGTAGCATTGAAATAATAGGCTGCTCATTTCTTTGCAAGTGCTTAAAATTATGCATTCATCAGGGGGTCAAATACTCATTTCCTCCACCGTAACTCATCATGGACTAACCATTTTTGCCCTAGAAAGAGTAAATGTTAGTTTTTAAATGATAATGATAATATCTGATATATCTGTCTGAAGTTGTGTGGAAGAAGTGGAGAAGGTGACAAAGAAGATTTAGATTTATCTTTAAAGCACTAATATCGCTGATAATATGGTGCAGTTACAGGTCTTTGTAGCTGGTAATCCAGGCCTGCACGAAAGGGATTCCTTACTTAATAAAAGGTTAACATGGTTCAGAAAAACTGAAAGGCGCTCACGTGAGAGTTTCTGAAGTGGGAGATTCCTCGCATTGGTCCCTGAATGAAGGCAGGTCCGTGCCAAATGTGCCACACTACTCGATTTCGCTGTAAACGCAAACCCAGAGGCTGAGTGGGCGTTCACACAGCGCGACGGACGAAACGGCAGGTTGAAGCTGACAAGCACAGTCAGAGATGAGTGATGGTGCATATACAGAATCTGCTCTCCAGGGAGCTGAGAAGCAATATGAAAGACCCCTCACACACACACACACACACACACACACACACACACACACACACACACACACACACACACACACACACACACA
>JAVDPK010000801.1:25505-54080 GCA_034780415.1 Cichlasoma orientale | reverse complement strand
AAGAATATAAAAAAATAATATTAATATGCCTTAATAGGCATCCTTGGTTATTCTTTCAGCACCAGTTGTTTCATTAAAAATACAGTGCTCGTGCTGCAGAAAATGAATGCCTCTGCTTTGGTGCTTTTACAGACCACCAGTTCCACTCGGCTTGTTTGATCAGCTGAGCAAATGCAGATTGTTCACGGATTTCACATTATCTAAAAAGCTGGGCCGCATGTGTTTACTCACCAAACATGCTATTAAACTGACACTGGCTGTTAGTTCACTCCCGACTATGACGTGTCAGCTGAGCCACCTGTCTCTCTATAACATGTCTATGGATTATCTCTGACCCAACATGCAACCTTGGAATATTGAGGCATGCCATTTTCTCTTTGAGTGCTTGATTTTTTTTTCCTCCCCTAACTAACCTTGCCTTTAAATAGCCAATGTCATCTCCTTCACATTTTCAAGGTTGAGGAACATTTATGCTAAATATAGTCTCCCGATGAACTGCCAGCGTGCTTATAATGCTGCTGCTGCTGCTGCTGTGTCACTTGGTTTTACCTCCTATACTATGCAATGCTGCTTGCGTGCGCTCATGCCAATGCGAGCCTCCCCTCCCTCTCACAGAAATGCTGCAATGCGTCTCCCTGAGCCAAGACTGGGTCAGTGTAACTCAACTAGCAGCAGCAGGAGCCAGTGAAGCGTCCCCATAGCAACAGCCAGTAAGACAGTAAGACTTGTGGCTGAGGATTATTTTTTTCAATATTGTTGTGATTGTATATGACAAAAGCGTAGCTGTAGGTTTACCCCCCCCCCCCCCCCCCCATGAGGGCTTTAGTCAGTGGCAGTGAAAAAAAGACAGTGAGGAGAGGGCGGGGCTGAGGATGCTATTGCACAGCCATATGTTAACGAATGTTGTTGCAAATGTTGCAATTCTAACATATTCCACTCAGTATTGCCACAGTATTTAATGCAGATAGAATGTTTTAAAGTCTTTCACGTCTTTATCTTTGAACATTTAGTCTGTGCAAAACTGACAGGACACAACAGACAAACATTATTTATGCCACTTTTCCACAAGTACCTACTCAACTTGTCTCAACTCGGCTTTTAGGGTTTTCCATCAGGTGGTAGTACCTGGTACCGGCTACTTTTTTAATACTGACTTAGCTGCAGTTCCAAGCGAGCTGAGTCGAAAATGTGACATCAACAGAATGCATGCCGCTGATTGGCCAGGCAGTGACATCACTAGATGAGTCATGAGAGCGACTCCTTCACAAGAATGAAACCTGCCATTTCTGAAACAAGGAAAATGGCTACACACTAACTGGTTTCTGTGCCTGGTGGCATCCAGAGGGAGGTAGATGGAGCGACCCTTTGTGTTTGTGTTGCATACAAACGGCGTCACAGGACCTTTGGGCCGCCTTGCTGAGGCGGTACTCAATTGTAATGGAAAACAAATGAAACCAAGTAGAGTCGAGCCCAGCAGGTACAAGTGGAAAAGAGGCATTCAGTGGTTTTTGTCATAACATCCTTTTGAAGCACCAGTCAACATACATGCAATTGTGGTGTTTTGTGTTGGATATCACAGAAAAACTTTGATCCGCAGAAAGTTGTTATAACAGTGTTTGACTGTTGGTGCTTCAGGAGACGACCTCTCTGTGTGGAGTTTGCATGTTCCACCCGTGTTTGCGTGGGTTTTCTCCGGGACCTCCAGTTTCCTCCCGCAGTCCAAAGACGTGCAGTTGGGGTTAGGCTAATTGGTGATTCTAAATTGCCCATAGATGTGAATGTGAGTGTGAATGGTTGTCTGTCTCTGTGTGTTAGCCCTGCGACAGGCTGGCGACCTGTACAGGGTGTATCCCGCCTCTCGCCCAATGACAGCTGGGACCTTGGGAAGGATAAGCGGGAGAGGATGGAAGGATGGATGGAAGGATGGATGTAGTAAATGAATAATTCTTTGATTTTAAGCCACAGGCTAAGGAAGGGCCTACAAAAGGTGTACAAACCTTGATTTTGTGGCCATTTTGGCTGAAATCTAAAGGCAAAAAAGGCCCCAACCATCTCATTTGAATTCCATTTTTCTACCACAGTACAACCCGATACAAAAACAACTTCACTTTCAGGCCAGAGATCCTGATACTATGATTACATACACAAACTACTTCCTGGACTTGAGGTTTGGGTTTTTCCAGTGGGAAGAAGCTGACTGGACATTATAGGGGGTTGTCCAAATGCACTGGTCATTGTCAGCTGATTGTTTTCGGAGTTGGACGTTTTCCTATGTGAGCCTCGGCAAAATTCACGCGTCTAGAATGTCGGGGACGCTTTGTGGTTTCAGAAAGTTGACAAACGTGTCCACCACATGTCCACTTATAATTTATTGAATTTTTCTGGGCTGAGCTTCTAGTTCCAGAATGCATACAGTGACAGCGTCCATGCATTCAAGGACGCATGGACGCATCTTAGCACTACCCCTGGCATTAATGTCATTTTATTTGCAGATAGATATCAGTAAAATAAGGCCGATACTGGTTGATATTGCCTCTCTATTTATCCAAGATTTTGGTATATGAGCCAGTATCTGCAGAATCAATTACATTTTCGGCAGTCTCAGCTGATGCACATGTTGACTTTATTAGCAAATGCTAACATGCTACAATGATAGCATTGCCTACCATGACAGCATGTTAACATATCTGGAACAAACTCCCAGAGCAGTGAAGGTCTTCTGCAACTCTCAGGTCCCTTAAATTAAAACTGTAGACTTAAGTGCTACTGCCTTTTATTAAATCAAATAACTACTGTATTAAGCTGTTCTCTAACTTTTGCTCTTTTAAAAAAAAAATCTGATTTGTGTTTAAAGATCGTTTTTAATATCTGTGCAAATGCTGTAATGTAGAGCTCGACAGCGAGATTTCCGAAGTAAAAATCCCACTCATATTCTTCATGGGGATCTTGTGTCATGAGTTGGCTGTGTGGCAGGCAGGGTGTGCAGCCAAATGCAGAAGTCTGGAGGAAAACGTAACTCAGAACTCAGCTTTATTGCTGTTACTCCACAGAAATCATGCATTGGAAAACACACAACGATGAGGGCTTAAATACACATGAGGCAATTAGGGGAATAGGACACAGGTAGGGAACACAGGTGAACAGAATCAAACCAACAAGACAAGGAAAAGCAAAACTAAACACACAAGAGACTAAGAATCAAACAGAGACATTAAATAACAGAATTGGAAAATCCATAAGTCACAGACCCAGGATTGTGAGCTACAATGTTGTAACCATCCAAAGCAGACTTTCTACGAGTTGTGAAACAATGGCACACGCTCCTGTAGAAACCACAAGCCTGTATGATGTCAGCCTTGTTTTAACAAATACGTGTTTTATTTATTTATTAACTACTCACAACCCTAAACTAAAACGGCAACGTCTCTGATTGGTGGAGGTTGCTGTAACCATGGAAATGTTTAAACCCACGAAGGTCATGTTGCTTGGTGAGAGCGAAACGTCAGAAAGCAGAAGAGCAGCGATTGCAGTCAGGACTGAAGCTCTGTGCCGTAACTAGGTTAACTAGAAATAAACCAACAGTAATGAAAAGCATTAAAACAAGAAGGTTGGAATTTGTTCCCTGTGGAATCTGGGATTTGCAATGCATTATGGGATGAGTAGTTCCTTCCTTGTTAAAAGTATTTGTACACAGTCTTGTATCCTTGCCTTTTTTCTCATTTTCCTTTATATTTGGTTCAGATCAAATCTTTTTATGGTCATAATTCACCTCGTAGCCTGTTAGCCTGATTCAAGGCTTAAAACTCTTTATATGAAGATTTTCTAAAAGTTCAGTGAAGAAAATTAATTCACTTCTGGAACTGAAGCCCTTAAAAATGGTAGATAACTTTTGAGCTCTATTGTCTTATGACGCTCATTTTACTTAATGCCTTTTATAGTTTCAGTAAAGCACTTTGAACTGCGTTGTCATTGATTGTGCTAAAATATAAACTTGCTTTGCCGTGCCGATCACAGAACTACTGATGCTCTACAGCCGTGAACTTTTCTGGGATTTAATGGATGGAGGTGCACGTGAGAAGGGAAATGTTAGCTTGTAAATGTCCAGTGCAGTCAGAGTGGTCATTGGGTGCTATTTGAATAATGCAGCTAATATTCAGGAGCATTCATATTTAGGGTGTCTTGTACACTTCCTGTGCTTCCTGCGTGCTTTACCTTGGCAGGCAGTATTTCTAGCTTTGCACGTCTGAAATGAATTATTTTCTGCTCAATGCTAACACAACAAGACCCAACCTGATTGTCCCCAAACTGTCCAGAGTTTATCTGTGGAAACAGCTGTTTTAATAATGTCAACATTCTGGCTGTAAACAAAGAGGTAAACTTCACCATACTACAGCAGGGCTCTAACTGCTTTATTTTGGCCAAGGTTTCTGCAAATTCTGGCTGCAGAACAGGAGTTTGTCATATTTATGATTATGGCTGCACAGCTTTGATTCTGACTAAGGCTCCTTACACAGATGTTTGAAGGATCATTCAGGAGGAATAATAAAGATATATTGTGGAACCAAAGGTGCAATGTTCAGAAGATGCGATTATCCAGGATTTTGCAATTGTATTGTACGCGTAACTCTTTTTGCACAAGCACTGTGGATCTGTTCTGGAATGGGAGCAGCAAACGGATCTTAATCCAGTGATGTTTTGCTTCTTATTCATTGCTGGTCACTGAATGACCTCTTAAGGTTTTTTGCGTCTGTTTCCCGCAGGGCAGGGAATTCTCCAGTATCAGAGTGATGTCCTCGAGACGGTTGTGTTGGTGAACCCATCACAGGAGACCGCTGTTTCAGAGGTGAGTCGCATTCAGGCAGCTGCAGGGTGATAACGACCACATGTTGTGGCTCCTGCTGCACGCTTGGAAATGTTCTGTGTTTTCATTTACGTCACACTGAGGAGTTTTAGGCCAAAGTCTTCAGTGTGAGTTGAACTCGGTTTGCCTTATTAAGAACATAACAGTACCCGCTGTTCACCGTTGAGCCCCCACTGGGAGGTCCACGTCTCACTCTGTGATAATCACCCCTCTGATTAACATGAGAACACTTTGTCACTCTCAGCTGAAGCCCCACAGCGGGAGTCAGAGACAGTGTTTTGATGTTCTGCCTCAGATTTGTGTGAATAAAGGTGGGTTATCTTGGCTAATAATTTTCAAACTAGTTACATTTCAATAGATCAGCTGATTGATTGTTCACCATTTACATTCACGTGCTCCTTGACATGTTTCTTCTATCTGTAGATCAGTGTGAAACTATTGGTAAGTGTATATCTACAGTCCTGAAACACCTGATTCCTCAAGCTGGGCTGGAAACTCTCACGTTTTTCTGTTTCTTCTCTATTTAATCATTTTCTTAAGACCACAGCAGCTACTCAGCTGCTTATGACTGAATCAAGATCTGAAATGGATCCTGCTCGTTGCCTCTTTTGCTGAGCAAAAATAGAAAATTTCAATCCGTTTTGGGTAATACGTGAGATGGTTTTATAAACTCACTGCTGCATTTGTATGTGGTGGAAGGAGCGCTTTTTGCAACCTGGAATGCTTGACCTTTTTTCCTAAACTCGTAGTATGTTTTTAACGTACCATTCATCATTCAGTGGTTCATTGCTGACTGATTCATAATGCAGAAGGGACAAACTGTGCAGCTATGAAGCTCATTTCCAGCTCCTTATTTTTATTCTTTGACTATATTTGAGAAGCTTTGCATGATTAAGCCTCGGTGCAGCCCGTCACTGACGGATCTGCACCAGAATCCCGATTTGTGTGAAAACGCACCAATTTCCTGTCGCTGCTTTACAAGGAATCCTTTTCTTGCATTAAAATTACTTTAATAATCCTCTGTACAATATAGACAGTCTTTGTAAAAACAGGAATTTTTATATGCAACATGTAATCCTGTATTTTATGGGTGAAGCGCCCTACACTGGATATTATTCACAAAAAGAAAGCATTTATTTATTTATTATTAAGAACAGAATGAATCTTCATTCTGTAATTAGTAAATCCTAAATTCTTGCCTGGATTGTTCAACATACAATACCGGCCAAAACTGGAGTTCCCTCTGCTACTCCAGGAGCAAGAGGCCTTTTGTGCACAAGTAGAGTCACACTGTGTCTTTGGTACAGACTGGGCAATAAGACGGGCCCTTCAGTTCATCCTCTATCTTAAACAAGTCATTTTAGGTCCACTCCCTTCCTTTAAACCAGCTTTTTTTCTCTCTCTGATTTGCTGCCTTTCACAAACAGAAGGTTGGAATAGCAGGTGCGTGTGGAATAAAAGGACCCCTTTAGACCTTTGTATACCTTTGAATCAGTCCAGCACACATCTGGACACTCAAAGATTTTTCATCATCCCTGTATGCTGCCATTTGACATTTGTGCTTTGATTATTGACAGATTGTTGAAGATATAGCATTCTAAATATATTAGTAGTTGTTACAGTGGTTATACTGTCCTCTACCCAGACTCGCTCACTGATCACTGACTCGGCTGCAAATAAGTTGCTGATCCTGAGCGGCCAGAGCTCTGAGCAAGGAGGTGACATCCTACTGCAAAGTGGAGCCTTCACGTGGCAACATTTCTCCGACATCATCTCCAGCCCTCAAGTAAGCAAAACGTGCTTTCACTCTGAATACTTTGTTTCTGTGTATGTGTATAGGTCAACTTCGAGTTATAAAAATTGTTTTAGGTCATTTTTCCCTGTTGCTGTGCTTGATTGAAGGTGATTGAAGTCCTGTCCAGGGCCTCTTCTGAGCAGCCGTCGAAGCTTACCGTTTCCTGTCAGGGAGACGGGGGCTGGAGCTCCCTGGGCCAAAGCCAGGAGCAGCAGCCACTCCAAAATCTTCTGGAATACCGCCTGAACCCTGAACCCCACCTCCCCGACATGGACGGAGTCACAGAGTTTACAGAGTATGTTGCAGAGACAGTGGATGTGCCGTCGCCCTTTGACCTTCTGGAGGCCCCAACCTCTGGTGGGTTTCTGAAGCTGTCCAAACCCTGCTGCTACATCTTCCCTGGAGGTCGGGGAGACTCTGCTCTATTTGCCGTCAACGGATTCAACATCCTGGTGGACGGAGGGTCTGAGCGGAAGTCCTGCTTCTGGAAGCTGGTCCGGCACCTGGACAGAATCGACTCTGTTCTGCTCACCCATATTGGAGCAGACAACCTCCCTGGCATCAATGGGCTGTTTCAGCGAAAGATTGCTGAGCAGGAGGAAGAGAAGAACCAAGACTCTGGCTCGAGCAGCAACGGTGACTGGATGAAGAACCTTATCTCCCCTGAGCTCGGGATTGTGTTCTTCAATGTCCCAGAAAAGCTGCGGATGCCTGAGTCCACTCTTAAGGTAAAGCGAAGTATTGAAGAAGCATCTCTGACATTGCAGTACCTCACCAAGCTCGGTATCACACCAGAGCCTCTTCACAGAGTAGTAAGCAACACCATTGAACCTATCACGCTGTTCCACAAGCTCGGAGTGGGAAAGTTAGACATGTATGTTCTAAACCCTGTAAAAGAAAGCAAAGAGATGCAGTTTCTAATGCAAAAATGGGCTGGAAACAGCAAGGCCAAGACCGGGATCATGATGCCCAACGGTAAAGAAGGAGAAATATCTGTCCCCTATTTAACATCAGTCACCGCGCTCATTGTGTGGATTCCACATCGTCCAACAGAAAAGATAGTCCGGGTGCTCTTCCCAGGAAATGCACCACAGAATAAAATATTTGAAGGCCTTGAGAAACTGAAACACCTGGACTTCCTGCGATACCCAGTGGCTACCCAAAAAGACATATCATCCGGCCCACCACCTCCCATCATAAAACAAACTAAAATAAGATCAAGAACTGATAGCAAAGAGAGTCTGAAATCTTCACCCAAGCCACATTCTAAAACCACTAAGAAAGAAGTCAGTGGGCTAGAGGAAGAGTCAAAGAATGATACCGGTAAAGAAAATAAAGTTGATAAGAAAGAAGAGAAGAAACCCAGAAGTGAAAGTCTAAAAGCCACCAAGCAACAGAAAAACAGTGAAGTAGCCCCTGGAGTTGACAAGACTGAGAAAAAGAAAATATTCAAAGAAAAAGCTGCCAAGCAAGAGAAAGCATCAAAGATGGATGAGAAGAAAGACAAGGAGAAAAAAGAAATTAAGAAAGAGAAACGTGAGGTAAAGAAAGATGAGAACATAAGAAAGGAGGAGAAAAAAAGTAAAGCCAAGGAGGACAAAAAGAAAGACCCAAGTAAACCTGAACTGAGAAAAATCACCAAACCAGACCTGAAACCGCTGACCCCTGAGGTGAGAAAGACTTTGCACAAGGCCAAGACTCAGGCTAAACCTAAGAGCGACAAAAACAAGGCAGTGAAACAGGAAGCAAATGAGAAAAAGCCAGTTCCGAAGAACATCCCTGAAGAGGTGAATGCAGCAGCTCTGGCTGACAGGTCCATTGTGTCTTCACCCGAAGACCTCACAGAGGACTTTGAGGCTCTAAAACAAGAGGAGTTGTCCAAACACAAGACAACTTCTATCCAGAATGATGTGATGCCTGAACTATCAGTGCACACTGATGCTAAAGTTCCTTCCTCAGTTTTCCCTGATGAAAAAGCCACAGCCCCAACCACTGAGATGAAATCTGCTTCACCCAAATCACCTGTCAAACAGGAAGCGGTGGCACCTACTCAAAGGAAGAATGATGGCAATGATGGATTCAATAAGAAGTATGAAGAAGAGCAAATGGAGAAATATGATGAATACTCTATAAAGGACGATCTGAAGGACAGATCAAAGAAGAGCGACAGCTCAGAGGAAGAGGGCGATGTAATTGAGAAAGCTGAACTTGAAGGAACAGAAGATGATGAGGTCCTTAAGTATAAAACCGAGGAGGTGAAAAAAGAAAAAGCAAAGGAGTGGGACACCAAGCCATTCGAGCAAAAACCTGAACAGGCAGCGGCAGCCTCCGCCTCTGAGCAATTCTCCTTTATACAAGACGAGACCATACCCGGGTACTCTGAGACGGAACAGACCATCTCTGATGAGGAGATCCATGAGGATACGGAGGACCGGATTCCACAGCTGCGCTATGATGTGGGCTCCTATGACATCTCTGTTCCTGACGTCCCTGGCACCTTTGAGTCAATGCACGGTATAAAGGAGATGAAGAGCTCCACTCTGTCTGACGTTGCAGATGTCAAACCCAAAACCTTTATGGGAGGTCCCGAGCCTGAGCTTGCACCTTACCCCACCATCATTGCTGCTCCTCTTGCTGAAGAGGAGCACATCTCCTCAGCAACATCCATCACAGAATATGACAAACTGTCATCCTTTGCCACATCTGTAGCTGAAGACCAGTCCATTGCCTCCGTGACAGCGCCTCAGACCGAGGAACCTGGGAGGAACTCTCTCCTGCTGGACACCATCAACAGTGTCCCCTCACGTGCAGAGGCTGCCCCAGGGAAGGACTATCTCCACTCGGCAGGAACCATCTCACCCACATCGTCTCTAGAGGATGACAAGTGCTTTAAGTCTCCTTCCTCTGATGAGTACCAGCCCAACATCCCTGAGATGGAGGGTGATGTGAATATCCGGTCAGTCCAGGATGAAGAAGATGAGGACGAGGATGAGGACGAGGACCAGACACCAAATGTTGACATCCCTCTGGGTAAACTTCAAGAGGGCTACGAGCATGCAGCCTCCATGATGCTCCAGGAGAAGGAGAAATCTCCCTCTTCCACTTTTTCTCCTCCCCCCTTCTCCACGACACAGTACTCACCCACACAGGGTGTCAAAGAAAACCTCTTTACTATAGAGGGATTTAAGACTGGTGCTGAAATAAAGCCTGTATCACCCCCTCCTCCATCATTCTCCCCTGGACTGGAGTCCCACTCCAGGCAGGAGAGTGAAGAAAGATGCTTAAGTCCGGATGACAGCACCATGAAACTTGCCTCACCCACACAGTCTGTGCCTACGAGCAGTGGCTACTCTCCGACAGAGGAGAAGCCCTTTAAGACAGAAGACAAAGACGAGGCCGTGACCAGCATGAAAGCCGACATCCAGAAAACCGAGAAGTCCGTCACCATCTCAGACAATACCTCCTTCATCGGTGTGTCAGGTGACAAGACAATGTTTGAAGCATCTGAAGAATCCGATGAGGATGAGGATGATTATTATGCCAAAAAGGATCTACAGCCTACTGTTAAGGCAAAGCTTATGGAGGCAAAAGAGGGTTGCTTCTTGGATGATGACTTTGGTTTTATGGCAAAGTCTGCAGAGACTGAAAAAGAGGTCAAGAGTTCAGACAAAACAAATGTGGCCTTTAGCACGAAGGAGAAACCAAAACCTCAAGTGATGTTTTCAGATGAGGATGAAAACGACGATGACTTTCCAAGTAGGGTAGGGTCTACGCCCGCGTTGACTGATCAAGACAAAGCAGAGATTACAAAAGACAGCGCAGAAAAAACAGATGTCACTATTAAAGAGCCCGAGAAAAGTGTTCAGTTCAATCTGTATGATTTTCCCGAGAAGGAGGGCAAAGTGAAGGCCGCATATGTAAGACAAGACACTCCCTATGTACACGGCAAAACCTTCTCTTACAGCGACATTTATGACAGCAAAACAAGCTCAGTGGACTCTGATTTCTATCGTCAGGAGTCCATCGATAAGATGGAGAAAGACACGGCAAAGGGCAACGTGGACCTACTGAAACACGAGCCCACCTTCCCAGTCTCAGTCATGGACAAGATGCCAGAAAAGGAGGGATTTACTGTCTCTTATGGAAAAGAGTCCTCCACCTCATGGTTCGACTCCAAGAGCACTCCAGCTACCGCTCCATTTGAAAAAGAGGTCAAAGAGAAGGAGACTTTTGAACACAGTGAAAGTAGCCGATTCCCTTCGGTGGCTGACAGACCTGAGGCATGGACCACTTCTTTATCATCAGAAAAGGACTTCAAAAGCCAGACTGAGAGCAAAAAGCCGTCAGCGCACTCTCCAACCACAGCATCTGGCATAGACAAACTTGCTGCCTCAGGCTACAGTGAGAAGGGAGCATGCCTGGAGATTGATATGCGAAAGCTAACGGCGAGAGACGAGGAGGACTATGATGATGAAATTGTTTATGATGATGATGAGGAGGAGGAAGATGAAGAGGAGGAGGAAGAGGAGGATGAAGGTGCTATGGACTCCGATATGGAGAAAGGTGCCAAAGAGAAATCGGAAAAGGAAGTGAAAAGTCCAGTCGGTGAAATGCTTGGCTCAAGCAGGCCTGAATTTATGGTTTCTATGGCTGGATACGGTTATAGCAGTCAGGGGCAGCCAGATATCAAAGAAAGCAGCTCCAGCTCACTCACAGTGGTTGACGATAAAGCCAAGACCGATTCCTCATCCTTAAGTGGAAAGCCTGTGGATTTAGGAGCCGCGGGTTTCTCCAGCTACTCATCAGGGCTCGAATACTCAAGCGGAAGCGATGAGAAAGAGTCGTTTTTATCCGGTCAGAGTGCAGACAAAGGAAGAGAGGACTTCTCTTTGAAATCAGCAGACGACAGCTATTACCAGAATGACAAAGCTGATCCTGATTTTGAGAAACAAAAGACACCAGATCTTCTGAGTAAGAGATCGCTGGACACGAGCTTCCAGTACACAACCACCGCTGCTCCGGGGTTCTCCTCCTCTTCGGCCTACAGCTACTCCTCCTCAACCTCGGGCTCCCTCTCCACCAGCCGCCAGTTTGGAGAGGAGCTGGAGACACCCGCCTCTGCCGAGCCTCTCTTTGAGTACTCCTCCTTTAAAGATGAACACTCGCCTGTTATGGAGTCCCCGTTCTCCAGTTCTGCAGTTGCAAAAGATGACTATTTAGAAGTGTCTGAGAAACAAATTTTGGCTACAGCCACAGCTGAGTCTACCTCCAGTTTAGCGCGATTCTCTCCTCTCAGTCCTTTTGAAGAGGTTAAATCTTTCCCCTCCCTCTCATCCACTACCCTTACTGATGACAAGAAGGAGCACATGACATCATTAGGTGGGGTAACAGATAAAGTCTCTCAACCTGACTGCTTCGCTAAGCCTGGGTGGCCTGAAGGGTCCCAGCTGGATACAGCTGTTGGATTTGGGGCCTCAGCAGCAGGACTATTCTCTCAACTTCCAGAGTTCTCCAAGGACAAGGAGGCAGCTAGTGCTGCTCTGTTTGGTGTCACTTCCTCGCCTCGGCCAGACATAGAAGGCAAGCATTACTTTGAGGAGACCGAAAGCAGTGAAGAAGAGGATGAGGAAGCTTATATGCGTGAGATGACCCGGAGGTCTCCTTCCAGCGGTCTGGCTAGTAGCCTTTCATTTTCTGACAAGCCTGTTGCACCACCTGTCACTGAAAAGACAGGTGGTGCACTTCCAGATGTTCTTGGGTCCTACATTCCCTCAACTCTTCAGGCCGGCAGCCCTGACACAGCGAATGGCCCCACAGAAGTCAGCACTAGCTCCACCCTCCTCCATGGAGCAGCAGCCAGTGGTGCAGCTTCAGGTGCAGCCAAGCTGGAGTCACAAGAGGGAGCGACAGGTTATGTAAGGAGTTCTTATGAGTGGGAAATACCAAAGCCCCAGATGGGAATGGTGCCCGGAGACTCTCCTCCTCATTACCGTCACGATGATGAGTTTGAAGAGGAATGTGAGATGGAGCCAGAGCACCCTGCCCGTCCGCTTTCACTCTCCTCGACCGATCAGCCATTCCGATCACCGTTCTACGCAGAGGAGTGCAGCCGGGGAGGGCAGGACGACGATGATGATGACGATGACGACAGTGATCAGGATGCACCCATAGGAGCCACCTCCTCTTATACCAGCCGCACTTCTCCTGGATATTCGTCTTCTGAGTACAGGCAACGCAAAGAAGACCTCTCACCTTCCTTCATCAACCCCTGCATGCGGCAGCTCTCCAGCGATGAAGACGACGAGGAACAAGGCCGCAGAAGTGATCAGTCACAGGAGGGTGATGAGCATGACCTGTCAGTCAAGAGAAGGGCTCACAAACAGCCCCATCAGCACCACTCCCACAGCAGGGACAGCAGCTCTCTGCACCAAATTGGTGGGATGTCAGCAGGGTTGGGTCTAGCTACAGAGGACACCCCACCCACCTCCGTCAGTGAATCTTTGGCCTCTCAGTCAGATTCTGATGCGCCACCGGGGACTGAAGAGTACCCTTCAGTTACTGGTGAAGGCATCATGGACTCAGATGAAGATGCTGACTACATGCCAGTTGACAAAACTGCCACAGGAGGAGGCAGCCATCAGTTTACTTCTAGGAGGAGTCACGATCCTCCTCCTGCTCCCCTCATGGATCCCTCCCCACACCCCCCACGACCAGACGTTTGCATGGTGGATCCCGACTCTTTAGACAATGGCTCCCTTAAGAAAGAGACAAAAACCAAGACCTTAAAGAAGACTGCAGGCAAAACCAAATCAGGATCACCAGCTAGGCGCAAGAGGTCCCCCATGCCTGTCAAACAGACCCAGTCCCCTCGTAGTGCCTCACTGAAAAAGAAGGAGGCAGACAAGAGCTCGCGGATGTCTCGTCTTTCAGATGGACAAGGCTCCAAAGATGACGACCTTTCCAGATCAAGCTACAACCCTGGCAAAGGGCTGACTAACGGTGTCAAAAGCAGTTCAGGTGAGCAAATTTAATTAAAAAGATAACAACAAATGCTTTTTAGATGCATCAGTTCATACTACACAAAAGGACTGCATCTGAACAATGGTAAGAGTTTCGCTTTCTTCTCCCACCCAGGTTCTCAGAAGTCAGGCTCGGCGGCCGCTCCCGGCCAGCCCATTTATGTAGATTTGACTTACATTCCCAACCACTGCAGTGCCAAGAATGTGGACCAAGAATTTTTCAAACGCATCCGTTCTGCGTACTACGTGGTGAGCGGCAATGACGCAGCGAGTGGGGAACCCAGCCGAGGAGTCCTCGATGCGCTGCTGGATGGCAAAGCTCAGTGGGGATCAAACCTACAGGTATCATTTACTTGTGTTTTAACCTACAGGTCTAAGTCGTCATCAGTGATGACCCTGACACCGACCCTGTACAGTTTTAGTTTTTATTGAATTGTTCTCCCAAGTACTGGTAATCAGGGAACAAAAGCATTTATCATTCTGACACATAAGAAAATATTCATAATATTTTTCCAATAAAATTCTGTTTTGCCTTTCTCTAAAATATAGGGCTAGGGTAAGGTTACTGTTAGGGTCATCACCTGTGATGGGTTAAAAAGGGAAAGAATACTTTCCCCTAGAGCGTTGTTGTATTTTCAGCTGCAGCAGCTGCTTAGAACCATAAGTGGTGCTACGTTTGTTTTCTGCTTTAAATCGGAACCACTGTTCTTATCTGCCATTGCCAGAAACGTGTTTCATGATATCTAAAGAATTTATACGCTCCGTGATCGCTGCAGGAACCTCGAGTCACCCAGGCTGAAGACATTAAGTGTAACAAACTGTGCTAGGCGCAAAACTAGCTAGCCAGTGCACTCTCTGTAATCTTCCTCTTCAGTATATCGCTATATTCACTTCCTGTCCTCTAATGTGAATGATCACATGTCAGAGCCGTCTACCTCTTCCTCCCATGTTGGGCTTACTGAATGCTACACAGACCCATAAACCCACGTACCGGCAGCAATGATGAGGTTTAAAATGGGCTTCACCAACCAGTGGGGGACTTGACTGTGTGGTGTTTTATATAAGGTCTATTAGAAGAAGCGAGTGCTACTTCAGCTACTACTTTCATTGATGTCTCCCTCTCAGGTGACGCTCATCCCCACCCACGACACCGAGGTGACCCGTGAATGGTACCAGCAGACACACGAGAGGCAGCAGGAGCTCAACATCATGGTCCTGGCCTCCAGCAGCACCGTCGTCATGCAGGACGAGTCTTTCCCAGCCTGCAAGATCGAGTTTTAAGATCTCTCTTTTGTCTCCTCTGCACCCCTCCTACTGGCCTCCCCGGTGTAGATCTGTTTTATTTACTCGTCTATAGCCTGATATGCAAATGTGTCTCTGCTCCAGGCCCGTGTAGAGTCAAGTTGTGTGGAACGGAGAAACAGATCTGGATTACTGTCCGTGTTTTTCTACATTTGTATTTATTTATAAGCTTGTTGCCATTTGTACAACACATTTGTTTTTGTTTTTTGTAAGTTATTCACTGCAATATTAATATTCAGTGCTGTGAAGGGAAGAGTTTCATTTGCTGTCTCTTAACCTGTGTTTTTTTTCCTTATCCTATAAGACAATGATTTTTGTTTATTGGATAAGACAAGATACCCACTGTATTGTGAAAACAATACAATCGAGCTTCTAATTGGCCTAAATTAAAGCACAATTAAAGCCAGCAACAAGCAACTCAGTTTTTTTTCCTTCCACTGAGTTCCCCCAAAATCAAGCTTTTCACATTAGAGATGATCTAAGCTCCGTTACTCATAGAGGGTTCCTTCCCGCTAGGCAGATGTGTAAACCACTACACTGTGGAGCCAGTCACATCAGAGCCGATCAGTTTGCTGATAGAATATTGTGACGAATTCCCTCTGCATTTCTCTTTCTGTCTCTTTGTGGCTCCCACTTATGTAGTGAAATAGATCCAGAGGTCCTCTCAATATGTCTTTTCGGTATATTTGCTGTAGCAATAGATACGCTCATATTCAAAAATCTGTCTCGTAGTGACTTCTGCAGTCCTCTCAAAGTGGAAAACAATTGTTACAGTTTCTCAGTGGCTGTTTTTCTTACAGTGAATCTGACAGAGCAGTTCTCTACATTTGTTTCTGGAGTCTTTGGTGTATTTTTTTCAGTGTATTTCCAGTTAACATACCGTCACAGAGGTCACGTAGAGGAGCTGTAGGCGGAGGCGATAAAAAAAAAAAAACCCTCATCTGATCTTTGGTATTTACATGTTTATATCTTTACATACAGAAAAAAAAAAAAGCACTCATTAGAGTAAAGTAGACAAACCTCATACCTGTTGCTGTGTTGATACAAAGGCTGTGTTAAAGAATGTATTCCATTACACCAATAGGAACATGTGGCTGTGAGGAGAGACTGCGCGTTCGCCTGGTTGACTAGTTTTGGTTGACGGTCACCCACATGTGCCTTTCTGTCCTGCTGTGCTGGAAGGGAGAAGAGAAGTTATGGTAGAAACGTTAGGCACGCCTGCGTGTGACACATCCGTGGCTCTGTGGCAGAGGCTCAGCTGAGCTGGGCTCTGATGTCGTGAGGTCAGCGTTGTACATAGCGAGGGTAAAACGGCACTTTTTAAAGCACCGACTCCGTATCCCAGCTGCCACTCAAAGAAGCACAAAGGTTAACCAGTGTGCAAAACTTCAATCGGTTTTTGCTTTTTGTTGTTTTTTTTAATTCACCACCATAAAATAATTTCTCTCCTTTTTTTTTTCCGTGAGGTTTTTAGTTGGATTCAGTCGCAGTCAACTTGCTGCATATTTTTTTTAAAATTGTACTTGTTTTTAGCCATAGTTTGGTGTTTGATTTTGGACAACACTACATTACCTTAATATTATATGTAGATGTGATATAGTTTGATTGATGATTTATATATTTTGATAAGTTTTGGGCAATTTAATATATTTGAACCAGGAACTAAACCAACAATCTAACAAATGAAAGGACCAACAGGCCTCACCAGGGTTGCTATCTTATGATCCACAATGAAAACGCAGATTTTCTTCTCCTCAGCTCAGCTGGCGATGCGCGTAAAGCAGACCCCTGCGCATACAGGCGCGGGCACCAGCGCCTCCCATTTGATGTGAATGTGAAGATGCAGATTACCTTTACGTTCTCTGCGGAGGACTTTGATCTCCCGGTTGCCTTCGGTTTTGCTGCGCATCACGCGGTACGCCCGAGTCACGCTCGCAAGAACAACCTCACCGTAGCCTGAAATCCATCACATCAGCTGTGTGCAGGGAAGAAAAGTCACCGGTGTCTCTGTCTGGATGACAGGATACGGTCTGACAGTGATTTCTGTCAACGTACAACTCACACAACTTGAGGCGACAATGACGTGAAGTTGAGGGTCATATATGTTTCATACGGCTGGCTGGGGTGTTCCCCAGCTAACGCTCTGCGCTGCCTGGTCATTCAGTGACCGTGTAAGCTGCACTCCTGCTGTGAAGGGATGCTGTAATCACACACACTACTCACATTTAAGCAGACCACTCTAAACCCAGACTGCCAGACACGAGCGACTCAGTTCACTCATGTCAATACATTTTTATCTATAGTGGATTTCCTCTTATTCACATTTTTCCAGTCAAAAGCTTAAACACACACACACATAGCTGCTGCATTTTCATATTGTGCAAAAAAAAAAAAAAGGGAAAAAAAAAGTATCTGTGGCATTCATACTCATCTGCAGTGGAACAAATCATCATAAAGGCTGTTGGTTTCCAGTGAGCCCTGCTTGTACGTGCATGTGTACCTACCTTCTCAGTTCTCCTGTATTGTAATAGCTGAAAACAAACCCGACTTAACATAGAAATGCTATTTTAAATGATATATAGTTAAGAAGCTAAGCTGTGCGGTGCCGAGGAGGCACCGCGCCGTGCCGCGAAGAACGCCTCGTGATCGTTTTCTTCCTCCTTTCCTGCTTCACGGTTTTACTTTCATCTCTTGTTTTTAAGTGCAATATTCTCTTTATCGCTCTTTAAATGCTTAAACAGGTCAAATAGAAAAGTGATTTATTGTTAAAGGGAAAAGTGTGGTGAAGATCAATAAAAATATTTACTGAAGGAAAAGGTTTCTTGTCATTTTGTGTCAACTTGGGAATGTTGGGAATGAAAACTGCTGCTTTGATCTATTTAACAGATTAAGAATGTTGAGCATATATTTGTAATGCATTTGGCAAAGTTGGTTAAAATTTCCCACAATTCCTCAGATTTATTCTCTGACCGGTGGTCAACACAGTTCGGGACACACTCATGTACTGTAGGCCTTATAGACCTGTGTCAGGATCTAATCTATTGGGACTGAACCCACACACAGGTCCTGACACAGGAACAATGTGCACTTTGTTCTGCCTGATAATCCTTTTTTTTAACAGTCTGCCAGTCCAGAGGTGGGCTGGGTGGGCGTTCCGAGGCCCTGCAGCGCTGATATGAACCGTTTACCACACAAAACAAACCAAACAGGGATGGCAGTGATTCAGGGAGAGCTGACTCCCAGACACGGTTTAATCCTTATGAAGCTGATACTGTGCTAGGGGAAGCTGGAGGACAATCCTTGCTGTGAGAAGCTGTTGAATGGATGCTGCAATGACATCACCTCCTGGGTCACATGATCAGGTTGGAGAACAGTGGGAACAACAGATATGACTGTTTCCCTGTGCTGCAGAGGTGGAAATAACCATGTGCCCTTCAGAGGCCGATTTGTGCCGTTTACTCTCCCAAATCGATTCCAGAGCTGGTTACACTAAGCTTGTTACATTTCAAATAGTTGATGGGATCCAAAATTCTGAGGCCGCTCCCCTCTCTGCTATGCATTATTGTGGAGAAAATGAAAGGTGCTAAAATCTGCAGTTCCACCAGTGGCCACTTGAGACAGACTTTAAAAGTGAGTCAATCCCATCGACTTCATGGGCATCGTGATTTTACCCACTGGTTTTGGACTCTGTTTTGAAGCTTCAGTGTTAGCCGCCAACATGTTGGTCTTTTGGAGCCAGAAGTTATCTCATGGATGAACAGCTGGAGTGCTAATTTAGCAGCAAAGCAGCATTCACAAACTGAGTTGGTGCAACGCACAGACACATACCAACTAATAAGTACTAAGAAACAGACAAATTTCACTCCCCAAAACTGAAGACTTCTTGGATGGGCTGTACCACACAGTCAATCGTTGCATTAGTCAGATAATCCATTAGAAATACTCTCAAAGGCACCAACAGCACAGATGCTGTGAAAATCTCCAGTTTAATGACTTGAAGCAGTGGATGAAGTCAAGCAGAATCCCAACAGTGGAGGCCTGAACTGCTTTTACACCATGGCATTACAACATGGGAGTTTATGGGGTCTGATTCACATTTGGAGGCAGCCTCAAGTGGCACTGACAGGAGCTGCAGTCTGTGCTGCTTCAGTGTTGCCTCTTGGTCAGTGCCTATAGACTGCTTTAACACTTTCCCCTCCAGAGTTTTGTTGTCAACTTATCAGTCACTCACTAATCAAGACTGCATGCAATGCAATGAAGAAAGAGCACTAATTTTTAACACAACTGTATGGTGGATACAGTGTTAGGTCAAACAAGTTTACAGTGGGTGGATCCTAGAGTTAGGATCATTGCTGTCTGTCAGGTGCCACCTCTGCTGATTTGAGTCACTGAATTAGACTTCTCAGCTGTATTTGTGCTTTTGATGCCTTTTTAATTAAATTATCTGATTAAAAAAATAATTGCAATGCTGTGTTGTACAGACCATCCAAGAAGTTTGTGCACCAGCTTTGGTGAGTGAAATTCTTGTTTTTCATTCATCCATTGCAACTATGCAGTTTATGAAGGTAGCTTACTAACAAAGCTTGCTAGTGGTAGCTGATAACTTAGATCTAACACAGAGCTGGCCAAAACCAATGGTTTTGCTAGAGGATCCAGGCAGGCAGATACAACAGGAAGTGGCAGGCAGGTGGATACACAAGGAACTATATGAGGACTTCTTTCCTGACTGGAAAATTCTAACACTAAAAAAGTATGAGGTTCTTTTCGGAAAGGAGGTGCCACAATCTGACAGACCGGTGGGCTCAACACTCTGTTGACTGTGCTTTGGCAGGCCGTAGAGCTGTGGACTACCTGTGTACCTGCAGCAGTTGCTGCCAGATGGAGGCATTTCATTCTTTTCTCCAGCACATGCCTCCATCTGCTCCTTCCTTACACTACAGATCACAAACATCATAATCTATGGAGACCCCTGCCTGAACTCAGCTGCCAGCCTGTCCATCACCTCATGTTTTCCCATCTCCACCTCGAGCCAATGTGTTACTCCAACTGCACACTTCACCACTGTCCTCAAACATGTGCTCACATATTTCTGAGAGCTTGCACTGATGCTTTTAACCTTACTTAAAATAATCAAGATTCAAAAAAGGTATTAAACTAGAGATTGAAACCAAAGTTCTAAACCATCCATCGAGCCATCTTCTTCCACTTATCCAATTACAGTTGTCCCAAGGCAATTTAAATTAATGTGCACTTCTTAATATTATTGTTCTGTGAATATGCCAATGTATCTTCAGTCCTGTGCTAATGTATCATTGCAGAAGAAGAGACAACACAGTGGCAAATAATACTGAATGGTGGAACATTGTTTGTTAAATGAACTAATCTGATGAATGCTACAGTCTCCCAGTCGTTCCACACTGCACTCATCTCTATATGGGAGCTCCAGTGACATCTCCTTACTGTTTTACTGCACACAACCGCATATTATTTAACATTACACCGACTTCTTGACGGTGTTTTCAATTGAAATAGTTTAGTACTCTAGGAACCCATCGGCTAATGTGGCAAATAAACATGTGGGGCCAACGGCCAACGTTCTGGACAGTAGCCAGGAGCCGGTCAGGCTGAGACATCCTCTTCCTGTGTGCCAGACATATTTTATGTGATCCAGAGAAACGAAACAACCAAAGAAGCTAAATCAGTATTAGATGATAGTCGTTAGTGTTGAGATTTCATTTCAACAAATGCCATCCCTCTTTTGTTTACAACACACCTCTAGAACTAGACACGAGTTCCCAAACGTTCTTCACCTCAAACTTTGGATAAAAAACAAAAAACCCTGCGTGCTAGAAATAAGTCAGATATGTGTGTAAATGAACCAATTATGCACAAAAAATGTGAGCTGAGGAACCCGGCACATTGGTTTCATGTTTTTATTCTGTACACACACAGACAGGTCGGAGTTTCACAAACTTTCAGTCATGTCTTTCACCTGCAGTACTTTGTGATGCAACACGAAACCGGACCGAAACACAGAATTGCACATCAGCGTCCTCGCCTACCTGAATAGTTTCTCGAGCACGTGTGCCCGCCTCCATGCACACAGCTGCTACATAACTGGTTGCCACATTAAAAGCACATTGAACGTAAAATGCCCGTCCTGTTTGTTCAGTGATAAAAGAAGAGATTAGCTTTCAGATTCTTTTCCTGCATCATGTCGTGACTTCACAAAGAAATATACACAATAGCTATGATACAATTACATATCTGATGTGTGGGTATTAAAAATACAGACTTTTTGTTTAAGATGCAGTTTCAAAATAAATATTTTTTTCTATTATTTCCTACTGATTATATTAAATCTCTAATGAGGCTTAAGGACTTTGGCAGTAAGCAGTGCACACGGTTTGACCTGGAGACTGAACACTTGCGTTTCACCGGCAGTAATGAAGATTCAGCTGCTGCCACTCAGCTTTAAGTTTCTTTAAAAACCAAACATGCAGCACCACAGAAGCTTGGCACCTGATGGCTGCTGCAGACTGATGAAGAGCAGAAGACTTAAAGATTCTAGCTCTGCGTTTTATCATGAAAGCAGTTTTTAGTTTTTGTACTGGGTAACAAACGGAAAGCCTGCTGCTCGACTAGCGAAGATTAACCACATCAACGTGCCCTGAAAGGTGGTGCTATGAAAGGCTGTTGATTATGTAGATATATATATCCAGCACACGTAACACAATTTAAAGCTCCATTAATCAGTAAATTTATGGTCACAATAAATCAAAAACATAAAATCAACAGAAACCCCAGTTAATTATCTCACACCAATTTCCTGCAGCTTTTCGGCCTCGTTTAGCTCAAGCTTTTAGCGTAATAGCACATTTAAGACTCACCTGCTTTGGGGGTTTCTGCCTCTGCCCCCCCCGTGGCTAAAATCATACGATGCTACTTCAAACAAACGGCATACGGGTGACAGTAACATAAAGCATTTTGATTTAGCTTGACCTTCTACTGAGTTGTTCCATCTTTACACATGGATGGACTGAACCAGAGGACTGAGTGGCTCAGTTTCAAAGGCAATGAACAGCATGTAATGCACTGTCATATGATTCTCTAACACAGAGCTGCCCAAGAGTACTCATCACAGAGTCAGTAGGCAAGAGGACATGTGAGATAAAGGGAGGGCCTGGATGCCTGTAGCTCAGTACAATACTTCGCTGTTCACAATAACGATGACGTCTGTAACGTTGAAGAAGTAACCACAGCAATTTCTGACTTTGATAAACTGTTGTCCCAGTGTAACTCTATGGTTCTGCTGTGTTAGTGGGTCCAACCTCCAGAGGTGTCTCTTGATGTGGGAGGCTTTCTGGACTGTCCATCCACAGCTCCATAGACTCCTGGGTGTCAAAAAATTCGTCAGGCCCCTCTGGAGATTGGGGCGTCTGGGAGCTGGAGCCCGCCTCGCTGCTGCTCTCTCTGAGCTCCAGCAGCACAGGTAGGGAACCCGGGAGGCAGTAACCCTCCATCCGGCCCAGAGAGAGTTCAGCTAATGCTGGGCAGGGAGGCCTGAGGCTGGGATCTGAAACTGCACCGTTGGAAGGATCCGCAGCTAATGAAGGCCCCTCTTCCACTTCCAGTGGTGGTTCAGGGTTGTCAGGCTGGTGGTCGGTGACCGTGCAGGGCTCAGTATCATCTTCTGGCGAGTTATTTGGAGTCAGAGGGACTTCGGTGAGGTTTGGAACAGGAGAGTCAGTTGGGTCGTGGGCTTGTGATGCAACCGCAGGTGCCAGCTGAGCAGAAGGGTTTTGAGACAAGTGGATTTCCTCACTGCTCTGAGGGGTGAGGGAGATCTTATCACTGAAGCTGAACCTTGGGGAGGTGTCAGCTGTGGTGGGAGAGGATGGCCCAGCACTGGATACTGTACTGGATGGACCGCTGCTGTCTGCAAGGACAGAAAAGAAGGTTTGATCTGCAGAGGAAGGTTATGCACGTCAGCCTGGGTGATTCCTGTAGTTTGTATTCAGCATTTTTCACATTATGGCTCTTTTTCAAACTGATTTCCAATAAAATAATTACAAAATGAGATTCTCTCTCTACAGTCACCACTAATGGGCCATTTGACTGGTTACAAATCACAAGTAAAAGCCAATCAATACTGAGCACAGATCAGTGCATTCAATCTGAAAGCAGCTCTGGTGAGCTAGCAGAGCGGTGGTTCAAAGTTAAGGCAGGATAGAACACTGAAACTGCAACAAAGTACTCTCTGCTGAAGTTGCAGAGCCACGATTGTGCTGCATTTCACTGGTAATAAACTGAACCGAAATGCAACACAATCATTTGCAGTGACACAGAGTGAGTAAAGGCTAGGCTAACGCTATGACTAACCGGCCTGCAGTCAAGCTACAGGGAGTGGCACTAACAAGTGAACTAAGACCAAATTTAACAGTCTAACAGATATGCCTCTGCAGGCATTATTTCCTGCTTGTTGTTAATATGTATCACAAATAATAAAAGTTTTGACACCAGTTTGTTTCTTGCTGCAAATGTACATCAGTTCCAATTTCAGTCTCCTTAATGACCGGTATGGGTATTGGGCCCAAAAAAAAGCCATATCACTGGATCCTAGTTGGTTCACTGGGTTCTCCAGTCCTTAAAAATCACAGTAACAACAGAGACTAAATTGTGAGCTTAAATTAAA
Organism: Cichlasoma orientale; assembly: GCA_034780415.1. Taxonomy (NCBI): domain Eukaryota; kingdom Metazoa; phylum Chordata; class Actinopteri; order Cichliformes; family Cichlidae; genus Cichlasoma; species Cichlasoma orientale. Next base: position 30,408 of record JAVDPK010000801.1, on the reverse strand, counting down.
ACGGGACAACTTGGATTCCATAAATAATCCCCCGACGTCTGGAAGTGAGACAGCAGAGAAAGGCCAACCTAGAAATGTCAAATCCCGTGTTGATGGAGGATGTGCTGCGATACTCACACCAAGGAGGTCTGTCAGAACGAGATCTGAGGGAGATGGAGGAAGAGAGGACTCTTTGAGGGATGTACGAGTCTACTGATGGCTGGCTGTGGGCATCAAACATAGCTGACAGAGCTACAAAGAGAAAGAAGGGTCGGAGGTCAAGTTAAGTGTGGTTATGATGTCTATAAATACAAACACGAGTGTGTCTGTGTGTGTGTTTCTTACCTCTGGTAGTCCTAGTGTGTGGATCCCCTGCATTCTTGCACACACCAGTGAGGAACTCGCTAACCTGTTTCAGAGACAGTGAGTTGTGCAGCGTCTCCAAAGGATAGATGGAGGGCACCATGGAGCAGCCTTCAAAGCCTGCGGCAGAAGAGAGATAGGATGCCCGCAGGCCCATCAGCCCTGAGTCGGCCCAGGGAGTCAGAAGAGCAGGCAGAACCACTTCAGCTGACACCCAACACCACTGCCCCCCAATGCCACCCATACACTACACCTCGAAACAGCGCTCTGAAATCCTGCTCCTGCTCCAGAACAGGCTCTAACCCACTGTGGACTCCTGCCAGCCTCTGTGGTTCATTTCCACGCAGGCAAGTTGCAAAAACCATGCTGGACGCAGAGACAACATGACACCATATCAAAAAATGTAACAAGTCTACATATCTCAGACATCTCGCTGCATTTGCAAAAGCAAGCAGGTCGCAAAAATACATAACGTCAGCCCTTCTGCTCGGTCCTGTTACAGAACTCCAACAGCAGCACGCAGCAGTCAAAGCCGTCCAGACTGCAGCTCAGCCCGACTCATTATCAAAGGCAGTTCATCCACTGTTAGTTCACAACCAAGCCGCACTTCACCAGAGCCGTTCACAATCACAAAGCATCAAACTGCAGCCTGCCTCGGCCTTCTGAAACCTCCAGAGAGGGAGGGTGTACTGTGCTCATCTGCACGGGGGGGTGAGTGTACGCACATGTACAGCAAACAAGCGGGAATCACATGCTGGTTAAGGTCAGGTAGGAGGGCAACTGGCATTCAAACTGAACCCAAACAGAGAAGCTGACCCCAAATGCACAGCTGAATGTCATAGATTTGCACCAGTCTTTGTATGTTCTGATGAAACACTGAGCTGGATCTAGCTGTGACAGGCTGATTATATATATATATATATATATATATATATAAAGCTTTACACCTGAACAGAGTGCAATGCAAAGAGGGTATTGCATCAGTGTCTGCTTTATCTAGTATCTGGAGGAATGTGTAGAGAATGTTGTCAACTCACCTATGGAGGTGTGAATACCTGAGAGTTTGGGTACTTTGGTACAAACTAAGAATCCTGAGGGGCTGCCAATATTTTTTCCTCTTCGCCTTATTAAAGTAACTCCAGAGACCGACCAATGAGAATTTGGCTGAATGAGAGCAGTGACCAAAGACCCACCAGCTGACACTGAGACTGCAGCATTAGTAAACTCATTTTGTATTTTTTTTTCTTTTGTGGGGGACTGTTGGCCAGAAAACACAAAACATTTGAAAACAGCCTAGTAATTGTTACATGTATTTTTAAGACAGTTAATAATCATAAAAACAACAAAAACCCAGAATATTTGGTGTTATTATATGCAACCCTATTTTTGACATCTTGTTAGAGCTAAATTGCACAAATGAGGTATTATCCTAAAAAGCAAAATTAGAAACTGAGAAAAGGAGTGAGGGAAAAAAAGTGCTGAGACCATCTCAGAGAAGAAGGACAGTAGTTGCAAAAATGGCCCCCAAGACCCCCAACTCACACTACTCCAGCTTGCAATCTGCATAACCACAGAAACAGGCAAGCATGCAGAAACATCAAGAGGCAAAGCATGAGAGTCAACCACAGAACAAGCACAGTCCCAACTAAACCGCGAGCGGTGGCTGAACAGAGCGTGAGGCTGGGGTATGGAGGGCGGGGCCAGGGGCTGACCGTAGAGGTACTCTAGGGGATCGTGGCCGGAGATGAGCCAGTTTCGGAAGAGACGGAGGTGGTAGGAGCACTGGTGGAGGTGGTGGGCCAGTGCCCGGTCCAGAGAGAGGTGGCGGCCCAGGCTGAGGTCAGTGGAGAAACGCCTCAACAACTGGGCCACATGGTGCTCCTCCAGGGGCTCTAAAGAAGAATAGGGAGAGCGAGAAAGGACAGAGCAGTGGTAGGAGAAGGGAGGGGAGTGGGAGCAGTACAAAAGACATGAAACGATAGGTTTTAAGCAAGGAAGGAGGGAGAGAGAAGTACTGAAGTATGATACAGATGAGAGGAGAAATCAGAGCTTGGTGAGAAAGGGTGGAATAGAGAGAGAGGAGGGAAAAGTGTAATGTGTGTATGAGGGTGGTACTCTAAATGAAAAGCAGCAGCCAGCAGCTTCTCCTGGCTGCCACACAGCCAAAGATCAGAAAAAAGCAGCAGATCATCAAGCAATTTAATAAAGCTTAAAGCAAGAGGGGAAAAAAGAAAAAGAAAAAAAACAAAACAAAACATATTGCTCCTCTGCAGTATCTCAACAGTACTTAAACAATGAGAACATGAGCTATGAGAATCCACGGAGGAGCAAGTGTAATAGAGGGCGTTAATGGGAAGCGGCAGAGCCCAAATTTAAGACCACCTCTCCAACGAAAGACAGCAGAAGCAGTTAAATGTGCAGCTACATCTACTGTCCACATCAGGGCCATCTGACTACGCCGTTCGTTTATACCGCAGCATTTGATGCCAACACAGAACGGCAACGCTGGGGGTGCTCGTACCTGCCGCAGTGCACCAGAGTGACGGGGCCACTGCAGTGGCGGAGGTGTCGTCTTGTGTTCCTGTGGTGAATGATACACTGTATGTAAATAACACCAAAAGAAACCAATTTAGCACGTGGAAAGTATTTGCAATGTGTTTGCAAGGAAGTGGGGTGGTTTGGAATTTTAAATCGATCGATACATCCATATTCTTCATGTTTGAGGCTCACACAAACCTGCCACCAAAGCGTCAACATTTTCAGCCATCACGCTAGTTACAGCCCAGCTAATAAATCCATATAAAGACTTCAAAAATCCCAACTACATGCCTATTAAATCCATTTAAACCAGTCCCTTGGAGCAGAAGGCCAGAAAAGACAGCTGAGCACACCGACATGTGGTCCATAGCAATATAATGCCTGCTGCTATGGTAACATCTTAGTGAATATAACCCCCTTTGTCTCAACATCCATAGCAAAGTAGTGGAAAAGAGAGAGAGTTTAAATTGAATATTTCCATATTTGTGAACAACCACATCTGTGCACTGAAATCATATGCATACTTATGAATAAGAACAACATTGACCAATGTTTCTTTAGGAACGGACACAGGAGATGGGATGAACAATGCCTGAACCCTTCCCCAGTCTGCCAGCGAGAGCTGATCCTGGTTCGATCAGGTGTGACTGAACGGGCGAACCAGGAGAAACCTCACAGGTTGCAAATCACCGAGGCTCAGCTCAGAGGAGAAGAAGAGAAGGGTTAAACACTGACTTACTGTTGGTGGTGCTTTAACAATGAGCTCAGTTCACATCCGCTACGATAATGACAACAGTTGTATATTTTATGAGTGTACACATGCACACAAGTGCACTCACACACGCACACATCTACTGGGAGGAGAAAACCAAAAAAAAAAAAACACACTGAATTATTGGGGTAATGATGATCAGTTTACAAACTGTATGCAGGATGTTAAACAGGGTTCCCACCCTTGGATCCTGAGGCTCTTAACATGATTCTCCTGCTTTTTAAAATCAGGCACACGGAGAAGGCGGGACGATCCATTCAAAGCTTACAAGCTTAATAAATGCACTGCAGCTTTTACTTTTAACTGAGATCACAGTCAAAAACGAGTTGTCCTCTGCTACAGAATACATTGTAATGTATCTCAGTGTTACAGTGTTAACACAAAGCCCGATGGCACTAGATTTGACAGATGTTTACCAGTCAGAAGTCGTCCTTGTGTTTTCCAGAAATGATGCCATGGAGGCACATAAAATGATCTTTTACCCATCAGCTCCCTCATATAAAGGTCTGCATGGCGTCTGATTGCACTGATGCAAGAATAAAACATCTGGTGTATCCACAGCTAAGCAAGTGCACTGAGCCACCTTTTCCCAGCTTCCCGTATGCAGATGTTTTGGCTTCTGTTTAAACGGCGCACTGATCCAAAACCAGTGTTACATTAAAAAGCTGTAGGAAGCGACTGGGAATCACTCTTTTATGTGGAAGGGTTCCAACACGGTTCTGTGGCGGCCCTACGCACAGCCTACGACACATGTGCAGACTGTCGTCTTGTTGTAGCCGTTTCCTGTCACCAGGGGGCAGTGTCATAAACAACCTTGCTTGTGCCCGTTGTAGGTCCAGAGCAGTGTGAAATTACAACATACAAAGAGCTCAAGTGAAACTGATTGTTAAAAACAATGTCCACTGCACACATTATCTTTGTTTTGTTTCCCCCCCTCGCTTTTGGAAGATTGCACAGGAGCATGTTTGCATAGGTTGAAAATTGTAGGTTCTGCATAGGCAAAAAACGGACACAATCGTGGTACCAGAAATGAAGAATAAGCCAAAACCAGGCTTGGCTTATGCATCGTTTTCCCAACACACTGAACTGGCTTTAGACACTAAAATATTAAATGATAACAGGCCCAAAATAAATCAAGTGAGAAATTTAAAAAATGATCTGTCTCATTAACTTATTTGTTTGCACTTATTTGTCTCCTTTCAGCTCAGTGTAAGAATATTACTGCTACATACGGCTGTCACCTGACAAACA
>JAVDPK010000801.1:0-25405 GCA_034780415.1 Cichlasoma orientale | reverse complement strand
TTTGTTTGCACTTATTTGTCTCCTTTCAGCTCAGTGTAAGAATATTACTGCTACATACGGCTGTCACCTGACAAACAGATCCATGTGAAATTAAGCTAATACGATCCAGGTGAAATGACAATCCTAACTGAGTTGACAACAACATGTTGTGTTGGTATAAGTGCAATAAAATCTTCCTGACGTGTGCTACACTGAAGATGACGACAGACAGCGAGCATGCGATCGAGATGAGTATTGTGTGTGTTTTTCGGTTGTTTCATGGCAAGCGTGAAAAACCTCCAAACCGCTAATCCTTTGCTGCCCTTCCATGCTGCGTTAGCTCTCCTGCTGCTGATGCGTGGCACAGTAAAAACAGAACACAACTGAAGCAATCGAGAGTTCTGAGTCAGGACAGGACTGACAGTACACAGTACAATTCAAATATTGGATTGTACTGTGTACTGTCAGTCCTGTCCTGACTCAGCTCCCTCACCTGAACCAAAAAAAAAAGGATTTTCAGTAGTGATGTGGACCCTGCTGTCTGCTACATGTGGAAAGGACACGTTTCTACATAAGACTCTGGCTGGTAAACATCTGACTGGTTTTAATTAGCTGAACAGGAATTGTGGGGGTTTTGACCCGTAATAAATGATTCTGCTTCATTTCTGAGCCTTCTTTGTCTTTTGCAAGTCCTCAAAACTTTTTGTAATCCAACATTAAATAAAAAACAGCCCTCTGATAAATCAGGGCTGATGTAAAAAAACAAAAAAAAAAACAAAAAAACTTTGATGTTGACATTCAGAGGCACTTTTTTTCCAACTGGCCCGGTGATTTCAAACCTGTGAGTCTTCTGGTCCTGGCCAAACTAAAATCAGCATCTGTGAGCGTTTTCACATCAACTACAGTAATATAATAAAAACAGTAAGGTGATGTGTGATGTTAAACAGAAGGCAAAGTCTGCTTCCCTTCCTCATATACTCAGAAGATTTGCTTAGGGCAGAAATTCCTCCTCTACTTGGTCGTTTGTATCCATGAATAGTTGGAAACCAAATGGGAAGTAGACCAGCACTGAGAGGTGATATTATTTTAGATTTTGTCCCCATATTTTTTTAAAGGGTACATGGCTGTGAGGCCTTTGCAAAACTCTCTGACATTCCCTGTCTTATTTTTATATATTTTACAAATTTAGTGACTAGTGGGAACCCTGGTTAGAAAGAGAATGTCAGGTAGTGTTAGAAAAGTAAGAGTCCAAAGCGTATGGGTAAACAAAAAATAATTAAAATAATTAGGAAAAAAATAATAATGGAAATCTGGAATGCTGGAGGGCCATGTGGAAAAAACTAAACAAAAAGGAACAATAAAAAAAATCCAAGGCCAAAAAAAAAAAAAAAAAAAAAGTTTGAAGACATGCAAGACAAAGGAAGGTGAAGTGGAAAAATACTTGAAAGAAGCAGACGTACCATTAGTCGGATGCTTTGCAAACGACACAGAAAATCGTTTTACTGCCGGCATTGACAACAACTCTGAGGAAATAAAAAAAATAAAAATAAATCACTAGTGTTACTATGAGCCACAGTCAATTATATATTAGGTTTGATCACTCCTTGTTCTTTTCTAATGCGCACGCGACGAGGAAAAGACCAGTCAACAACTACAAATGCGTTAGGTTAGTGTTCCAGTTTATGAAGGGGCCCTAACTGAAGGTGCTGTTAAAACAGAAAGTTGATGGTTAAAGATGTCTGAAGATGGCTGCGGGCCAATATGCTGGCACAGCATCTTCTAATAAAGTGAAATGAGATGATTTTGAAACAGACATATAAAAACAAGCCCAATGATCAGGACTAAATGCTGCTTTCAGTTCTTCCTTCAAATCTAATTGTGACAAAAACATATTCTGACTGAGTTGTGTTTAACAATTTCAAAACAACTACTGAATCTGACCTCTATTATGATGCTTCAGCATGGGAAAAAAAAAATACAAATATGAAACCGACACTACTCTCACAGAGGAGCATCCACTGACATGTCACCATCTGGATTCAATGGCTGCACTGAAAATAGAATGGTTCCTGCGATTCTTGAATATGAAGTGGAACAAGATGGATGACAAAAGACCAACAGCAGCGCCTCAATGTGAGACAACCAGGAGGATGGATGCCGTGTGATACCACACTGACACCTACTGGACAAAGTGACAGCCACTGATGTCGGCCACAGCGTCACAACCAAACGCAGTGGCCACACTTCTGATGCATCACTAAGATCTGAATGTTATTTTTCTTTGCACATGCAGGAACAACGTTACTATATTTATACAACAAAGCACAGCTACAGCCCTGACCTCCAGAAGGCCTGAAGAACATTACGTTTCTAAGTTTGTCATATTTTTCATTAGGGTTCTATTAAATCTATAGCTCAGCTGACTTAGTGTACAGATTATTTTGATCACTTGAATCTTAACAGACTAACAGGAAATCGATGCATGGATCATGCAAAGGAAACATGGGAGGGCTTTTGTTGAACTAGGGGCAGCTGGCTGCTTATTGGTGAACTGTTTTCGGTTTCTTGAGGAGCTATACAGAAACATGAAAGACAAAAAATATTACAAACCTCATTTCCAAAAAAAAAAAAAAGTTGGTTTACTGTGTAAAGCGTAAAATGGGTCATCCAGCATGACCAATCTGGCACTGGGAGAATGACGGTCCATGGAGACATATTCTTGGAGGATCACATAGACTTCCACATGCTAGCCAACTGTACCCTTGTTGCTATTCGGTCCTTGGATGAAATCCTTAAACCTGCTGTCGGACCTTATGCTGGTGTGTTCTTCCTTGCGCAGGACAATGCCCGGCTTCATGTGGCCAGCGAGTGTAGAGCCCTCGCTCTCATCGTTACCCTTGACAACCTTTGGGATGTTGCCTATCAGTCCATTCAAATCGCCCAAATACCACCAAAGGAGCTCACTGATGCCCTGAATCAGGTCTGGGAGAAGCTCTTCCAGGACATCCTCTGTCACCTCATAAGGAGCTGCCCAGATGTCACTGACAATGTGTACAGCCACATGGGGGCCATATGCACCCCTGAACCACAGTATGACATACTGTGATTTCAATGTTTAACTTTGATTTTTGGGGTAATTTTGAGGGTTGATGATTATGGTTTCCAGTGCTCCATTATTTTCTTCCCAATGAATTACACAATACAATTCATTTTTTGAGAAGTAAATGACTTAATTACCAATCTACTGATTAACTTAATTAGCTGTGATGTTCCATCAAGTCATGTTTTAATGGGTTTAAATGATTTGCATTTTGTTTTTAACTGACATTCTACAAAGCATCCCAACTTTTTCTTTTGGAAACAGAGGTGTAAGACTCCACAAACCAAGAGTACATTTACTTTACGACACTACCACACTACTCTGAAATATATCCTGGAACTTAAAGCGGCCATGTCAGATTCTGGGTAAACCTTCTTGCATTTCCTGTTGTGTGCTCAGCACAAATTAAATATGCTGATATGTGATTGAAAGCTTTCATTTGGCCTGATGCAGGAATCCTAAAAAGAAGCACATTGATTTTACTCAAAGCAGTACTGGGGGAGGGGGAGGGGGGGGGTCAAGTGGATATGGTGACTAGAATGAATATGGAGTCAACAAAAATATGACTAAAATGTAAAAGTAAAAGTAATAAAAAAAAACCCTATTATATACATGTATGAGCATACATGATATTTGTCCCAGTCCACTGACTCTTTTCGCCTAACTACTGTAATGAATCCATTTTAAACATATTTAATATTTAAGTGGTCAGCTTTCAGAAGATCTGTGTAGGTCAAACATACATATTTTACACATTACGACAAGGAGGAGATGTGTACTGATTTGCTGTTGTCCTGTGCAGGTTTGTGAAGGCGCGCGGTCTCAAACATACCGTCTTTGTAGGACAGACTGCCGGTGGAGAATTTTTTGCGGTGTGCGCGTGCGTAGTCCTGCAGGTTGGGGGCACTAGAGGACCCACCTAGGACAGTGGTGCTGAAGAGCCCAGCGCACTGAGAGCCTGTGAGGGGGGGGCGGGGTGGGTTAGTCACTACTACATAACATGCTGTTACTCAAACAACTGACCAGAAAGAAACAGAAAGAGAAAAAGACAGACAAGAAGAAACAAGGACAGACGATCATGCAATCTGCAGCCTCGTAAGAGGCTGGAGAACTTTTTACATCAACAGCTGCTAATTAAGCCATGAGGGTTAAATATCCAACCTGGCACCCCATCACAAGTCTTCTTAGGACTTTGCAATACAATTAGAGAGGACCTACTAGGTTTTTGTTCATTTCCTGTCACATATATAATATTATAATGGTGGAAGCTCATATAAAACATGTGCAAAGTTTCAAATGAGAATGCCCTGAGAGTCAGTTTGAGAATTCAGACTGCTCAAAATGCTCAGTTTTAGATTTTTTTTTCTACTACAGGCTCTGTGTGATGTCATAGAGGGGATATCCTAATATAGTCACCTCAGGCATATAACTCTGTTTGTGAGAGGCAGATATTCAGAAGAAAGCTACCTTAAAGTGGACAGGAAGGGAGTTTCAGAAAGTAGATAAACTGAGGGTCTGTCTAAGACCAAGTATAAGAAGTTTTTAAACTGTGACTCATCCAAAGCTAAAACATTTACATACACCTTTGTAACTAATTGTAGAATTCCCATTCCCTCTTCCCCCTGACTTATTTAATTCCTACATTTCTCAGAATGCTTTAACATTAATGAGAACATTAACAGAACACCAATGAGTCGTACAAGAATAGGAAAGAGTTTCAGCTGCATCCACACTGGAACCAATTTGCTCATCGCTTTGAAGCTGATGGTTGATCGCTTGTGGACATTCCAAGCTCCAATTGCCTAATGCATTTACTACACGATCCTCTGTCAATCAACAGTATTCCGCGCTCTCATCACTTTAATCACTCGCCGGGAAATTGAGAAAAATTTATCTCAGGTCCCGTCTACTTTATATTGCCAGCAGTTATTTTGAAGTCATTTACTTTCTGTGGTTTGTGGTCACCATGTTGCTCCAAATCGCTTCCAGTGCACATGCAGTCTAAGAGAATTGAGAAGGATTAACACCAAAACCTGGCATTATCCCTGATGTTTTAGACTTCAGCTCAGACGTTATATATGGGCCCGATATAATTCAACAAATTGTCCCAAGACAGAATGACAAAGAAGGATGGATTTTTCAACAAGGCTTAACAGCTGCACAGTCAATCACTGCAGCTGGCGTAAAGGTGGAGAAAGATCTGAGGCTTACTGTGATGGAAAGAGGGATGCAGCGAAATGTTAACCTTTATGGACCTGCATAAAGGTTGACACTATAACTCGGAATAGAATATCTCAACAATTCTGGTACAAATTTTTCATCATATTTAGTTTGTATGAATGGAGCAGAAACAACCTTAAAATGATTTCACTTCTGTAAGCAAAAACAACTGTTTGTTGAAATCATGTCACAAACACTTAACAGTATCTCATATTTTTATATATATATATATATTTTTTTTTAATACCAGGATGAGGATCATCTCTGTCCTGGAAACTAGGCCATCTTGTTACAGAGAGATGGTTTGCCTCTGAATACTGATGAAGTTACAAATCTGTTAAATGCGCAGCTCTAAATGTTCACTTTAGACCGCACAAAAAAATCTCCACCTGATGTAAAGACCAGCTGCTCGCATGCATTTCCCAGTGCAGTGAAAACAGCTCTCATTCTGTGTTATTTCTATTAATAAGAACATCTTCCCAAGATAAAGTGTTGTAATGATAGCTGCACCCAAGCCTCCCACTCAGTCATTTCACACAGTTGCCGCGGCAACAGAGCATTATGGCACCTACCTAATCCACTTTGTTTCATCTCGGGGGAATGACGAGAGCAGAGCGAGAAGAGGCGGTAACTGCCTACTTTGGAGGAAGATGTTTCTGACAGGACCTGGTAGAAAAACACACACCATTCAGACACTGGTAACACGTAGGTACCACAAGCATATATGTATATATCTGTTATATACGAACCACCGCTCCTTTATATATATAGAAATATAACCTTAGACGAGAGACTAAAACCACAGAAAATAAGTGAGTATAAAACACAGTGTTTACAAATAGCAACTTAAATGATCCACTTTCTCTGTAGAGCTTAACAGACATGATTTCAGCTGCAGTAGCAAAAAAAACAAAACAAAAAACATTGAAATGGTATAAAATAAAATAAAAAAAGTACAGTGCACACAGTCTGCTTCTTTCTACAACCCACTGCATTAGGTGCGAGTCTCACCTCCATGGATCCAGTCTTATGGTTGCGAATAAGTGGGGACTTCCTCTGAATGGTGATTGGCTCAGACAGCGGCACAGCCCGGTCAGTTTCATCCCGCGAGAGGTCCTCCAGGCTGCTGGGGTCAGCTGGTTTTTGCCCATTCTAAATTGAGCAGATACACTGTGTAAAACTAACTGCAAAGGCTGCCATCTACAGAACAACAACAAGGAAGAGAAAACTCTTCAGTGCAGTCCCACCTGCCGTGCTACCTCTGCAGAGGCGGGTCTGAAGCCAAAGCCGGTGGGAGCATTCTCCTCCTCCTCAACGCCTTTTACACCAGGACTGAAGTGAAGCTCTACATGGAAGCGTTCCTCAGAGGAGAGGTCCTTTAGTAAGACAAAATTATTTATTAGAAATTTGTAATTACTACTGCCTATGATTGTTGCCTTTTATGAATAACTTCCTATGAAAAGTAAAAAAAAAAAAAAAAAAAATCATGAGAATTTCTTGTCTTTAAACTCTGCATCTCGAAATTTAAATATCATGAAAGAAAAAAAATCATTTTTTGGTATTTGTAACTATGATGATTATGACATATAGTTCATAAAAATTAAAAATCTAGGGTCTCAAATTAGAAAATTTTTTTTTGACTTTAAGTATAAATGCCATGCATCTCTGTCTACTTCAGTACAGTCTGATAGTTATCCAGATGATGATCACTGACAGCCACCACGAGGAGGGTAAGCCACGGAAGGCTTACTGAACTGTCACTACTGAAAAGGCTGGCTTTACACAGAGCGCTGTATGAAGGTACACTAATGGGAAAAACTGTGGCAGGATAAGGTGCACAAGCAGCAAGGATAACCACAGCCTTGAGAGGATCGTCAAGAAAAGTGGATTCATAACTTGGGAGAGTTCCCAAGGAGTGGACTGAGGCTGGTGTCAAGAGCCTCCACACACAGATGTCTTCAGGAAACAGGCTACAACTGTCACATTTTTAATATCAAGCCACCCTGAACCAGAGCCAACGTTAGAATCAGACTAAAGAGAAATAGAACTGAACTTGCTCAGTGGTCGAAAGCGCTCTTTTCAGATTAGAGTACATTTTACATTTCAGCTGGAAAGTCTTAGAGCCTGGAGGAAGAATGGAGAGACACAGAATCGAATGGGTTTGCAGTCCAGTGTGAAGTTTCTGCAGTCTGTGATGATTCTGGGCACCATGTCATCTGCTGGTGTTTGTGTTTTATCAAGTTCAAAGTGAACACAGCCATGTAGCAGGAAATTTTGGAGCACTTCCTGCTTCCATCTGCTTGTAAACTTTATGGAGCTGCTGAGTTCCTTTTCCAGCAGGACGCAGCACCTGCCCAAATAGTTTGCTGACCATGTAATTACTGTGGTTGATCGGCCAGCCAACTTGCTTGACCTGATCCCCCCAGAGTCTCTATGGGATGTCATCAAGATGAGAAACACCTGACCCAAAAATATAGACGAGCTGAAAGCCACCATCAAAACAAACCCGGGCTTCAATAACACCTCAGCAGTGCCTCCATGCTGTATTGCACTGATGCAGTTGGACATTTCTGTATTGTAAATCCTTTTTAGACTGATTTTAAAAATATTTTAATATTTCGAAATACTGGATTTCTGATTTTCTTAAGCCCTGCACACCACGCTAGCAGCTACCAGGTATTAGTCTAGTGAAGCGTCAATGGGTTGGTGCGAATAGTTACTGGTCTGCAAACAGGAGAAACATGTCACGATAAAGAATATACACTAGTGAAACAGTTCTGTGTTAAAGTTCTTCAAAAAAGAAAGTAAAATGAGTTCCAGTGCAAAGTTCACCATGTGAAGCCAGCATGACACAAGTCCAACAACTATGTGCAGTCATTTGCGACTTGTCTAGAGTGAGGGGGAATCTCACCGCTCTCAGTATATAGCTTGAAAAATAATAACTTTAAGTCTAACAAAAAGTGGGCAGACTATCAGATTATACCAAATGACACAATGTCAATGAGGCCATGAACCCAAGAAAACAAAACAAAACACTACCTTATTGTTGTCCTCATACAGCATGATGACAATCTGAGTCATGTAGTTGAGTTCGGAGACAGCACTGAGGTAATCCATGGCACGCTTCCACTGCTGGTCCTTCTCCTCCTGTTGCAAACAGATGCATACAGGGACACAGAAGATATTACTTTCAGCTTTGAACCCCCTCTGAAAACATTCAAAGCTCAGCAAGATCCATATTTGCTTACATCAAGCAAGCCCCCATAGCGGAAAATGCTGAGCAGGGAGTGGACGTGGCTCTCACTGGTGAAATATAAACGGGTCCGGACGTGTCGTCCAGGAGACATCACCCCTCGAGAGTACCTGCAAACATACAACTGAAGTCAAATCCAAATATTCTCCACAGTCAGCCAAAACACTATATTCCACATTAGATCATTCCATAGATTCCATGTTTAAAATCATATTTTCTCTATCCTAGTGGTTCCCAAAGTCAAGAGTGATGCGGCCCCCTTAAAAACCAGAAAACCCAATGGGGCAAAATCACAAACTAAACATCTCCTATTGCCATTTTCATTCACTTTTTATAGAAATAAACACATTTATACATATAAGTAACTATGCCTTCCTCTGAGTAATTGTAAACTGAATTTTTATCTCTGCACCCCCCCCCCGCAGTACCTTCGCAGACCACCAAGGGTCCTCGGCCCACACTTTGGGAACCACTGCTTTATCTTAATCTAGACTCACAGAGGGTGCAGTTTGTTGACAGACTCATCCTCATGGGTCCTCTGCAGGTCCAGTTGGATCTTTCTGACCAGAGGGAGGCAGTAGGCATATGCTATGTCCAGTTTCTCCACTTTATTTATGCCATATTCCTGCAAAAAACATACACAACAACTGCTGAAGCGGTCCCTCCCTCATGTTCTGCATACTAAGAGTTTATTAATGTGACAAAATCAAGATCAATGAACAAAACTTTATTTGAAAAGGTGTAGCCAGCAGCAGCTCTGCTCCATCCATTTGTTTAGAGCTAAACCACTTTTGTACTTCTTTTCAGAGCTCTGAGCACAGCTGTGCACATATATCACAGTACTATTATCAATGGTTTTGTATATGTGGGCCTATATATAGGTTTACAATAGCACACCATTTTGTTGCTCGTATATATACACACACACAAAAATCAGTAATATCTGCCACATGGAGTCAGACTGCCCCGAGGCTGCCTGTTTTTAAACAAAGTCAACATCTGGTTCATCCACAACTTTTCTTGTAAACCTCATGGCACAAATTATTCTGTCATCGCCCTGTTAGCCTTGAGCAATATGTCACCGTTGTCTTACCTGCTTTCCTGTATGTGCAGGAGCTGCTTGTTTGATCTGCTTACTGGTATAGCAGTAATTTAAAAACTAATGATTAAAACTGTGACTGGCATGCCGCTCAAGCATAATGGTATTTTGCAGTAATCTCTTTCTACCCTCAGTGGTCTTCCTCTTTGTCCCCCGCCCCCTCACCTGTGGGATGACAACGTCAGCCAAAGCTCGAGACAGTCTGAACAGTTCCAGGGTGTCCTCGAGGCCGAGAGACGCATTGTGGATAACATCGTACTTGACACAGTCATAAATATCGGGGATTTTACTGATGTCGTAACGGCCGTTCTTCATGCGAAAGTCTCTCTCTAGCTTGGACCATCGCTGCAACATCAGCTCCAGTGTCTCACTGTGGTACAGCTGCAGGTCTGGTGAGTAACAAATGGTTTTCAATGTCTTTTTCGGGGATTTTGAGCTCCACATTAATATTGGAGTTCAAAACCAAAATGTTTTTTTTAAGTCCCAGAAAATTAATTAATTAGGATTCAGCTTACCAGCAGACTTGGGGTCTTCCATCCTTATGCGGATCTGGGAGGTGAGGCTCTGAATGAGGGCGTAAACCTGATCACATGTGGCCACCGGGTTGTTAACAATCCTCATTGAATTCACCAAAGATGCACTACAGGTTGGTGCTAGCTGTAAGATATACGCAGAGAAAGGCAAAGCTCTTTTATTAAAAAGCTAATTATTCAACTGGGCAACTACCTTCACCTTACAAAGATCTCAAAAGAGCTACACAAATCTATGTGACAAGAATTAAATTTAATTGATGTTTAAATATTAGTTCATGTCACTTCATGCCTTCATTATGGCAGGTTAGTAATCCTCTGAATGATCAAAGATGGTGACAGACAGTTGGACACCCAGTTTGAAAAGTAACCTATATCACTACAAATCAGTCCCGCAAAAACTGTGGGGACTGTTGTTTAACTCGTAAATACAGTAGAGAAGTAAAAATACATTGTATTGAAAGGTAACATGTAGGGCTGTGTGATTATGGGCAAAATGATTAACATGATTATTTTGATCAATATCGAGTTCACAATTATTCATTAATTTTAGTGACAAAATTGCTTTTATTACACTGTCACATGCACATAACCCTGCTTTCACATCCATGTTGAGACATTCCTACTAATGAAAAAATCTTTGTATCAAAATAAAATTCATCCCCCTTATTCAGCTAAATTCGTTGCATGTCTTAGAAAAAAATATATAAATTAAAAAACTGGTCCAAAACCTAACACAAATCAACAGGGCACTGCTTTCACTTTTACATCACACTACATTCCTGTTCATAAGTCTTTGCAGACAAATAAGGTGTTTAATAACCAGCTCTAAATGCATCTCTAGAAGCAACATGTCAAGCCTTTCACTCTATTCACTGTACCTGCCTGATGGTGTGAACAACTCTACAGCGATCTTTGCATTTGTTCTTGGTTAACATCAGTTGCCCTAAATCTGAAGTATTTCCAAACAATGGATAGTGATCCACTTTCTAGAAACAAACTCTTCACCTTCTGCTGTGCCAGACATTCGACTTGTGTTTCAGCGCTCGTACCTGCAGTACGTCACTGCATCAAATGCATCCGGGAAACCTGCCGCTGTGCAGTGCAGGGAACGCATGCAGGCATGTCATCAGGCAGCGACTTATGGAGAGCCTGACTTACTTTTGCTTTGCGTTATATTGATGGAACATGCATTTTCAATATCGGTTGACCATGTTCATTTAATTGTAAGAAGCCAAAATCATGATCAAGATTAAAATGTGAATAATTGTGCAGCCCTACTGCCCTACAGTATAATGACACAATTGCCTTTGTTGGTTATGAGAAGCTCCAATCCAGCTGTTAAGGGATATGAGAGCCAGTGGCACATTACTGATGATACATTAAACTATACATAAATGAAGGCAAGGCCACTGTTCAGCTGATATTCAGCGGTAAATGCAGTTAGCCAATCACCCGGTCATAGTCCTCGTCTGTGAAGTCTCGGTCCTTCTGCAGGATTTCATGGAGCCGGGCTTTGACACGGTGTTGGCAGCTGCTCAGGGAGTCACTGTCGTTGTCCAGCAGCCCATTCATGTTGGCGCTCTTCACCATCTGCACCAGGATGGGAGTCAGCTCACCCTCCAGAGCCAGCAAACCCTGCTCACACAGACACATTTGATTATTCAATAGCGTGTCGGTGTATGATGCCCCACACAACTTGTAAGAAAGCTCAAAGGCTTTACCTTCTTACTTTCCTTTATAAATTTGTGTACTATGTGAAGCTCTTAGAACAGTAGAAAACAGTGTACCTTTGCAAAAGCAGCAGCTGTCATCTGCACCCTGCCTTCATCAGATGCATATATCTTCAGATCATGCCTGTAGGTGCTATGTAACCGCAGTAACCCACAGCCCGGAAATCCAGCATAGTCTCCTACAAAACAAAGTACGGACACAAACACTGGTGAAAAGATACTGCTAAAAATAGATTTGCCTACGCTGCCCCCACAACCTGACCCCAGATGGATGGATGGATGGACGGACATAATAAAGCCTGTACCTGTCCCTAATTTTCTTTCATTTATTTTTTTAAACTAAAGCACATGCATGGGTTCCTGAAAGAACCACAATGTTGGAGCTTGTTTGCACGGCTAGCAGACAGTAATGAGAACACAGAGCCGGGATATAATACTGAATATACTGCACAGAAACAGTTCCTCAGATATAACATAAAAACGTAACAAAAATTAGTTTTTGGTAGTGTGCCAACAATGTGTGGGGCTGATGGTGGTTTTTGTGGGTTTCAGACCTTTAACTATTTCAACAACATTGATCTGAGATTTCAGCACATTTATTTTTCCATCACCAGCTGGATACTCTTCTCTTCAATCTTTTCCATGATAAAATTTATACTGTTACAATGCCAGAAGCAAGGTGTGTGGTAAACACTACATGGTAGTTTTCTGTAGGAAAATGTGCTAGTGTGCATCTCACCTTGTCCTCCAGGGTACATACAGCGAAAGGCTCTTCCCAGTTCTTCAGCCTGCACTCTGCCAGCAGGAGTCAACTCTCCTCCCCACTTCAGCACCAGCAGCAGCGACGGCCCTTCCTTACGAGTGTCTGAAAATGAACCCAGAGGCAGGCGGTTAACATTCAGCTGGAGCTTGTTCCTTCTATATACCACCATAAGTAAGAAGTCTTAAGATATGCCTTTATGTATTCCTACCTTCTTCCTCACTTGAGGTTTTGGGCTGCCCATGGGGCAGGTAAGTAAGTTGCACTTTTCTGTTGATCCCAGAGAAGTGACCATACCTTCATTACAGGGAAAATAAAACAATTGTAGAATCATTAAAAGCCTAAGATACTTATGGATAAACAGGGATGTATAACAGCTCACTTCTGATAAGGCAAGCGGTGCTTGCTACAATGTATCTATGACAACTTGAGTTCTTCAGAGGTTACCAATCATTTGCTATAAAAACAGAAGGCGGCAAAAACAGATCAAGGAAACACCTTCCAAACCTCTTCTTTAAAATTTAATAAGAAGAATAAAGTTTAAAGTTTATACATATCATTTATCCTACAGCAGATCACTCATTATTTATTCTTTAGACACTGATTTGAAAACGTTTGCTCAGCTGAACCAGAAATAGATTAAATTATATGAGATCAGGGGTAAGTGGGTAATAAAATGACCTGGTTTGCTTGTCACTTACATTTCCAGAACAGTCTTCAGCTGCTCCAGTTTGGATTTCTTTTCTTCTATCTCACAATCATTCTGTTGCCCTATTTCAGCTAACAACTGCCGGGTGATGTCCAGCACCTCCTGTTGAAGTTACACACGTTCACATGCAGTTTATCACACAGAGGCTGCGATCACAAATTAAAGCCTACCCATTTTTTCTTTCTTTACCTGCAGTTGTTTTGGCTTTTTAAGCTTTAATTTCCCAGTTTTGTATCCTCCATATTTTTCAAACAGATCAAAGAACCTGGATGCATACAAGACAGAAGCTAATCAAAAATCTTTAATCTGCCATTGGAGTAAACAGGAAAATATTTACATAGAGAGCTTACATTGGGTTACGAACTTCCATCTTCATTTTCTGTTTGGGTGTTCTATCTCCATGTCGGATGACGGCAATGACACAGCGTAATTCCATCCTGCAGAACGTAAGTGCAGATTAATATCAAGACTATGATGACCTCTTCTTTCATTAACATAAAAATGCATGCGAACATGTTAATGAATCAATTAAAGGAAGATTTTGAAAACACATCAGATCTCAAAGGTGGAAAAAAAATCATGCTGGATATCTATACTGATATGGACTGAGACTGTGTTAGGGATGAAAGGATTCTACATTGTGTGATGAAATAAAAATTACCAACCTACAGAGGGCTGAATTCAAAGACACCCTAAAAACCAAAGTGATAAAGTGATGTGGCAGGCTAGTCCTGAAATCTTATTGCAGTAACTCAAAATGGCCATCAGTAGTTTGTGTGGCCACCGCGTGCTTGCATGCATGCCTGATAACATCAGGGCATGCTCCTAACGAGACGACAGATGGTCTCCTGGGGGATCTCCCCCCAGATCTGGATCACGGCATCACTGAACTCCTAGACAGCCTGATGGCACAAAACATAGTATCCCAGAGGTGTTCTATTGGATTTAGGTCAGACGAGCGTGGGGGCCAGTCAGTGGTCTCAATTCCTTCATCCACCAGGAACAGCCTGCATACTCTCGCCACATGAGGCCAAGCATTGTTGTGTACCAAGAGGAACCCAGGACCCACTGCATCAGCATAGGGTTTGACAGTGACTCCAAGGATTTCATCCTGATACCTGATGGCAGTCAGGGTGCCGCTGCCGTTGTCTAGCCTGTAGAGGTCTGTGCTTCCCTCCAGAGAATGACTCCCCAGGCCATCACTGACCCACCACCAAACCGGTTAAGCTGAACGATGTTACAGGCAGCATAACATTCTCCACTGCTTCTCCAGGCACTTTCACATGTGCTCAGGGTGAACCTGCTCTCATCTGTGAAAAGCACAGGGTGCCAGTGGTAGACCTGCCAATTCTAGTATTCTATGGCAAATGCTAATCTGGCACCACAGTGCAGGGCAGTGAACACAGGGCCCACTTTTGGACATTGGGCCCTCAGGCTACCCCCATAAAGTCTATTTCTGATTGTTTGGTCAGACACATTCATACCAGTGGCCTGCTGGGGGTCATTTTGTAGCTCTGGGAGTGTTCATACTGTTCTTCCTTGCACAAAGGAGCAGATGCCAGTCCTGCTGATGGGTTAAGGACCTTCTACGGCCCTGTCCAGCTCTCCTAGAGTAGCTGCCTGTATACTGGAATCTGCTCCATGCTACTGAAACTGTGCTGGAGACACAGCAAACCTTCTGGCAATGGCAATCATTTATACAATGATAATTAAGGAACCGCCAAAACTTACTAGTACTTGTAACATGCTACTACAATGACTCACATGGTCCCTGAAGTGGTGGGAACAATGGGGATGTCTTCAGCCTCAGTAGGGATGGACCAAGGAATCTGAAACTGTGGAGCCAGTTCACGCATCACAATATTCCTGAAGAGCAGCAAAGAAATGCAGATTCAATCAACAGATCACAACAAGACAGTGAACACAAGGAAAAAGAACCAAAAAAAAAAAAAAAAAACCAAACACGAGATAGTACCCAAGGATCTTGGCACAGTCATCATAGTACTTCATTGAGTTCTTCACAAAACTGAAACCATTGACATCACACACATAGGAGTGTCCATTGGCTCGGAGAAGGTCGAAGCCACACACTGTTTGCTGCAGGGAAAAGAGAGGAGGACACAGTTCATACTCCACAACAAGGAACAAGAAAACAGGGACATACCTGGCTGTATCAACTGCACCTACTATGCATACCTTGAATGCCAGGCAGACCTTACGAGCCACCAGTTTTTCCATAGCTGACAGCATGACAGGGTAACGGACTTCCTTGCCCTCGCTGTCTCTCTCCACCTTCCCGTCCAAAGCAGGAGACTTTCGGGCCTCGGCGTGAGCATAGTCCGGTCCGACAGTGTACACCTGATGTGATGTGTGATACCAGCATAGGAAGCAGTTTATGTTAGTGCAGGTTAGATAGTTGATGAAATCCTTTGGTGTCAACCTGCTATTAATAGTATATAAAACTTTGTATTAAATAACTAACTCTGGTACTGCAATCACTGATTATCTGCCAGTGTTTCCCCACAGATTCCCACAGGTTTGATTTTAGCATTTATAAAGTGCTCTTTTGCAAATATTTTATCTGCCAAGTACTCTGTGACAAAATGATAACAGATATAACAGGACATATAATCAGCTGTCAGTGAGTCTCCCATCCTGCAGACAAACTTCAACTCCAATGTCTTGGTTTGCTGCTGGCAACGGTAGTCCTCATTCTGATCTGCAGGACTGTCATAGGAACACATGAACATTTTCTTCATTTGCTGCATGTTTTGGCTCTCCAGCATGGCCAGATCTCCACAGCAAGAGGAGGACTACAGTCACCAGCTGCAAAGGAAGGACACCATCCCAGCTGTCATATAGTGAGAGGACAGTTACGCCCTGGACACCATGAACTGTTACAGCCA
Organism: Cichlasoma orientale; assembly: GCA_034780415.1. NCBI lineage: Eukaryota > Metazoa > Chordata > Actinopteri > Cichliformes > Cichlidae > Cichlasoma > Cichlasoma orientale. The sequence continues at coordinate 9,116 of JAVDPK010000801.1, read as the reverse complement.
CACCTATGGCCAACTGAGAATCATTGACCTCAGATGTGTGATAAAAAAGATAAATAGAAACATTTAAAAAGGCTGAAAAGTCATGCCAAATATAATTTGGCAGTTATTAATATACCTGAATAGCCCATCCAAATAATCATGGAAAACACTGTCTGCTAAAGAGTAAGATAGAATAATTAAAAAAAACAAAGAACAGTGCTTTCAAGTGCATTAAAGAACTTCATAAGTGTTAATTATTATAGGTAATAACTAATGCGAATCCACACTTTACCTTAACATCTGTGCCATCTGTTGGCATGAACTCTTCATAGATGTAAGAGCCTGTCTTCCTCACACTGCTCTCTGGTGAGTAGACGCTGCTCCGGCTCCCAATCTACAAAAATCAGAGTGACTTGAGTCACTTTTCTGAAAATATTTTTATCTGACACACCACCTTTTTTGGACGTTCACCTGTGCATTCTGCGTGGTTTCCATAACATCTATCAAAAGGTGAATTATAGGCGACAGCTCCATGTTTGATGATACTGTCAATGCACTTCCTCACGGACAGCAATAGTCCCGTACCATTAAGAGAGGAGAGTGTGAGAAGTATCTCAGCAGTATGGTGAGATTCTCCCCCAAATATCTGCTGGCTCACCATCATTGGAGAGACCCGGAAGTGTTCACTACCGGTACTCCATTTGGTACAGTGGTTCTAAGAAAAACTTAACAACAGATGCTTTATTGACAGGGTGAGGAGCTGCTTTCAAGGGGAGAGCTGTGAATGGAACCAGCCCCAGAGGCTCAGGTGCGCACATATAAATTACCTGGAGCTGATGGTAGTTTTTCTGGGTTTTCTGAGAAATTGCCATGTCTTGATCAGGACAGACAATACAACAGCAGTGGCATATGGTAAATGGACTTGTTCTTATATAGCGCTTTTCTACTCTGAGCACTCAAAGCGCTTATACAACATGTTTTGCATTCACCCATTCATACAAGCACTTCCATATGTAAGTAAGCTAAGTGGTTATTGTCTAACATTCACACTCCAACGCAAGCATTGGAGAGCATCTTGGGGTTCAGTATCTTGCCCAAAGATACTTTGGCATGCAACCCGGGAATCGAACCACCAACCTTTCAATTAGCAGGTGACCTGCTCTACCTCCTGAGCTACAGCCACCCCACAATATAAACCATCAGGGAAGCACTCGCTCTGTTATTTTGCACAGGCTTGCTCGTGGCCTGATTATGTAGAGCAGCAAGCGCCTCCTGTCATTATGCGTGACGCATGTTCCCGGTGCAGATTTACTCTCCAAAGGGAATCTACAGAGAGTGGAGACTCAATCCCGAAATAATCCACCAGCTGTGGGAGACACTGTCAGACATCCATAGATCTGTTCACGTCACACAAAAACGTTCAATGTCCACTGTTCTTTTTGCTAAGAAACAAAGGCGCACCATTAGAGGAGGACGCAATGGATTACCCATAGCAAAATCCTCCACGCTACCACTGGTACTGAGCAGGGGGAGGGAGCAATGGCTGTCTCTGATTTTGATAGCTCCATACTGGCCCAGCAGGCCAGCTAGTTTAGCTGCTCCACAGGCAGCTATGGTCACTGCCTTTGCACAGGGACTTGGTGTCACAGGTGCACGAGCAGATTTTTCATCCGCATCCCGAGTGGTTATGGCCTGGCATGTGAAAGGCTGAATTTAAATAAGCAGAGTCTCCCTGAGAGCTACTGAGCTTATTCAGAGCACTAGTTTACTTCCACATGCTCACTTGTATTTGACAGATAGTGTGCAGCTAGAAACATAATTCCTTATAAGTGCTCTGTTCCACATGTTATGCTTCTTTCAGGATTTGCTAGATAAGAGCATTTTCCACTATCAAAGTGTATTTAGCAGAAATTTCAGCCTGTCATGTTGGCTTTGATAGCACACCAATGGGTCAGCACTCTCTGATAAGGAAGTTGAGGCTGAAGCCTACTGTTAAGCATGTTATTGCCTCCTGGGATTTACTCACAGTTTTAGAGACACTCTCAGGGCTGTCTTTTGAGCCTTTAAAGTATGTTGACTTAAAGGTACTTTTACTCAAAACTGTCCTATGGCTTGCTTTAGCATCAGCAAAAAGGATCAGTCAATTACATGCTTTATCTATCCACACTTACTGTCTGCGGGTCCCAGTCACTAAAGCCTTCTGTGCACCTGCATGCTGAATTCCAGAGGAATGGCTATCCCATAAGCCCTTTTTAATGGTGTTTCTATGGGGGACATTAGTGCAGCTACTAATTGGGGATCCCCATACACATTTGATAGGTTTTACTGCCTTGATTTGACTGTGCCCTCAGTGGCACACTCAGTCCTTACTGTGGGCTCTTAGCTGCATGCTGACCTTGACCTGCCTGGGTCGAGGTGTTATGAGTGAGCTATATTTCCCATAGTGAGATCCCGAATGAGATTTATAAGAGTGTTTGGTTACCAGGGACCAGTTCTCTGAAAACCAGGTGAGATATCTCACTGCAGTAACTGTGCTGGAGAAAGTGCTTATTTTATAAAATATTTTTATTAAAAAAATAAAATAAAATAAAAAAGCCACAAAGGCCAAAGTAAGGACCTTTCTGAAGAGTCGCTGGCTTCCACCGCCAGCAGATGTGGGGTAATAGATGTAGACGTTGTGGTCCTCGGCACAGACAGGCTTCTCAACAAAAGGCTTCTGGAATATTTCTCCATTCACCTCCACATGGTCCTCTCCTTCTACAAGGTTGCACTCTGAGACACACACAAATCAAATGTTTCTTTTGCCAGGCAGCCTCTTTTTTAAAAATGACTCAATAATATGCACAGATGAGGAAGCAGCTCTGTACTCTCAATCATGTGACACTCATCGGTCATTTTAAAAAGCAAAACAAATAAAAAGAAAAACCAACAGTCATTTCTGTCAAGAAGGCGGGCACTTAAAACATCTGATCGGTCATCAGAGACGTGTTTGTGTGTCACTGTGTTTAAAGAGGATTTGAATGTGAGACCCAATATATCACAGCACTTAAGTATGGAACACTTGTGACTGCTTCACATTTGATACTATATTTATCCATGAGCTGAAATAACACCATTACAGTCTTACACAAAAGGCCCAGGGATTCTGCATGGACAAGGGTACCTTGAACTGTTCTTTTGAGCTTCTTACTGTTTTGAAAATTAACGGTGGCTGAAACACTGTCATTGCAAACATCTAAATAGACTGTAATACAGCTTGTAATATAACAAATAAGACCTGCCCCAACAGCCTCTGGAGTGATTTTCAGGAATTTTCCACAAAAACCTAAAGACGCTTATGCTCATTTCTAAAAGCCTTTCCTCAGTGCCTGTTTAGAAATGGAGTCTAGTGATCACTAAGAATCATGAGGGACAACAAAACAAACACTGACTGTATGATTTCAAATAGTGCTGTATTATTTTGCTAGTGACAATATTAGTGAGCAAGTGAACTAAGGTTAGCCAGCTACCGACTGCTCACATTACCAGGTAAGCAACATTAGCCAGAAGAAATCCAATTTCATGTAATGAAACCTGTCTCAAGAGGAATTTGGTACAGGAAAGCCAGAGTCAACAGGGACGTTTTGTCACTTAGCAGGCCACTGTAGATAACTGGCTTATAAGATTTGCAAAATCATGAATGAAAATGTTAAGTAGCTAGCTTACAGGCACTATACTATTTTACATATGTGAAACACTATTGATTTTAGCCAACAGTAAATGGTACAAAGGCACAAAGCAAACACATATAGCTAACATTTGCTTTCTACAGTAAGCAAATGTTACAGATCACCTGATTAGAAAACATGGAGGTGGTTAGGCAACCAGCTATAAATGTTGTATTGTGCAAAAGTCTCGAGCCACCACTCATTTGTTTAAATATTTTGCATCCAGACAAACATTCTTGAACTGGACAAGTAGAGGGCAAAATAAGTGGCCAAAAAAAGCTATCTACAGCAGACAGACGGTATACAGAAAGTCATATCAATAAGAAATAAGGGGGAAAAAATCCAGCAAAGACCTGACAGGACCTGAGAGATGCATCTGGCCCTTCAACTGATCCATCTACTGTTTGTTAAAGCCTCATCAGAAATGGGCTAAGTGGAAGGGTGGCTGTCAACAGGCCACTCTTAAGGAAGGGAAACTGGAAGAAAAGGCTGAGGTATGAGAAGTTACATAAGAACTGGACTGAATTTCAGCCAGTGGTGTTGGGGATCTTGTCAAAATTGATGGAATTATGAGCGCAGAAAAATACCACCAGACTTCTACACCAAGCGGTGCCATCTGGAATGTGTCTTTGCAGATATGGCTTTGCGATATCCTTCAAGAAGCCTGGAGAACTACTCCTGAAGACTACTTAAAGAAATTGCAGGAATGCTGCTGAAGAGACTTCAGACATTCAAAATATTGCCTTTCAAGCTTGTTAAAATTATACTGTTTTTGCCTCATATTTCCAATCATGTTTGCATGTTTCAATAAATCACTGGTGCCGTTTCCCATTTTCCCAGAAAAATATAAAGAAATGAGGAGTGACTGAAGACTTTTGTACAGTACTGTAGTTATATAACATGCATCTGGCACTGGTTACGCTGTCCAAGGTCCAAATCAACTTTTCTGTCAATATACTGACACTTAGGCATACAGTTAATGTACACAAATGGCAAACAGTGCAGACACATGACAGTTGTTTGTATGTTTAATGAAGTACACAGTGTGTGTGAGCCAGAGTTATAATAATTTGTATATTCAAAATAGTTTATATTTTTATTTCATTTGAGCTTTTGCTTTCAGCTCAGTTTAGTTTCAGTTAGTTTCCAGAGTGAATTTGCTCATTGCATTTAAAAATGTTTAGTTAAGCTTTCATTAGGTTCACTGTTAGTTTTAGTCTTTTTAAATGTTGCAGTGTGCAAACTGTCAGAGACCAGCTTTAAGATGTTCCAAACAGGTATAATAACACTAAAACAACACTGAGTTATTTGACATGTTTTTCTATAGCTAGCTCACTTATGAGCCAAATGTGTTTTTAAGATAATACAGAGCTCCTATAAGTCAGAAGTGAGTACATTTAATCATCTGTGTATTGGCCTTTTCCTGTGCTACAGTTAAAACAGTGGCAATGTAAAAGGTGACTTAGCAGCAGCAGACTGACCATCTGGTTTATCTGGGTCACGGTTCAGCACAGCATAGCGTGGTAGGTCAATCCCTTCCTCCTGCAGGATGCGATACACCTCTCTCCTGTTAAAGACAAGATGAATAAGCTCTGACTGTTTCACTCACGAGCCTCACTTTTCTTCACATGCGTTTATTTCATCAAATAATGGAAATACATAGTTTCAGTAAAAGGGTGCACCTGTCCTGTATGTAGTACTGCATATTCAGGTCATTGATGAGCAGAGGATTTCTCAGCTTGGCATAGCTCACTGCCTTATCCAGCGGAAATCCTGGTTTGCACATACATGCAAAGAAACTTGAAACAGACTCTTAGACACACCATAATTTTGACATCCAATTACAATTCATACACTTAGTTCAGTGTATAAATGGCTGGGCACTTGATAAGATGAGATGACGAAATACAGCAGAATGTGTAACATTAGCACAAGTGTGTGGATTTCATTAATTTTGATGATGCAGCATGCCACCTACAGATTATCTCATTAGAAAACGTATTAAACATAATTATTATCTGATGAAGGAGGGCAACAAGAAGCACAATATGTCCACTGTCTTTTTGCCTATGTGTGAGCGTGTGTGTGGGGGGCATATACCCTTAGAATGGAAAGAGATGAGGCAGTCACAAAGAGGCCATTTGTCCACGGGCTCGTTGAGGATAACATCCTCTGGGAAGATGACCACAGTGATGTATTCGAACCTGCAAAGCCTCTCCAAGATCTGGGTCATTGGCTTGGACTTTGACTTCTTCATCATGCAACAGATCCCCACAACAATCTGTCGCTCCGGGGGCTGAATGAGCGAGAGGAGAACACAGCAATTAAAGTTGTGGCTCTTAAATCTCACTGAGTCTGCGCATATGAACTGAAATAAGTGTCGTTTCTCTTCTTCTAAAAAAAATAAATTAATAAAAAAATAATCTAAAAGTGCATCTGTAATAAGACTCCAAATTATAGTTTATGTTTTCAAATTTAAACTCAAATGACAACTTTCTAGACTCTGTTAGCCTCTATCCAACTCACTAATCCATGTATTGCAAACATTAACATGTCGAGGCTAAACACTAATTATCTGCATTGGATTTAGAGAAATTTATCTCAGGTACATCTTCCATCACATATATACACATAATCTAGTATTTTATCATGTCTTTACATGTAAGCATGCAACTACACATCCAACAAGTAGCGCTGGGCACAACAAACCCCGCCTCAGGCAAACGTTTTAGCTGAACGTAGTCCATCTCACAAACATGTCTCTCTCCAAACATTGGATCACCGAGATAACACAAAGGTCTTATTATCCATACCCATAATTTTCCTTTGACCTTTGCCTTGAGGTCAAGGTTGCAGAGATTCAAACTCATTCAAGATTTTTAGTAGATCCATCCGTGGTGTGAATTTGAACATCCTGGGTGAGATCGTTCTCGAGTTATCGCTTTCCCAAGATTTTCAGAAAGATCTGACCTCTGACCTCAACCTGATTATGGCAAAAATTTAATCAGGTGATCTAGGGGTTGCTGGTCATCTTTTGTGCAACTTTGGTATAAATGGGACTGGTAGTTTTGCTGTAATATTGTTAACAAACAGACAAACATACCAAAAACAATACCCCGTTCCCCCCTCCGGATGCTAAAAACCAGGTCGATTCACTCTCTTCTTGATAACCACTAAAGTGATACTGAACAGTAGTAAAATGATTGATTCCTGGTCAAAGCCCTAGATATATTGGTTGCAAACTGCAAAACATAAAGAATGGTACTTTGTTCACACAGTGAGAGCTGAGAGCTTTCTACTGCTGACTAATCTGTGATAGTCAGCTCTGAAAGACGAGTCACTCACCGAGTCTGTGTCTTCGTCGTCCTCATACAGCTCCATATCTGTCCTTATGCTATCTTCCAGGACCTCGCTCTCATCGTCCTCGCAGCCCACGAAGAATCTGGGAGCGCCACACCGGCTCTCGCCCGGGCTGTTGGGCTCTGACATCACAGTCCCCCACGGCAGCCCTCAGCATCCCACCGCGCCATCGTACACCAACACGCCGCCGGAGCGAGCCGCCGATGGGAGGGCGCGAGGCCTGGGGAGAGGGATGGGACTGCTCTGCCTGGGTTATGCAGCAGAGCTAGTAGATGAAGGTGTGTGAGGCAGAGCAACAAGATGAGACTGAATGAAGGGCGCTTCAGCATAAAAGGTTATGTAGGAAATTATGGTCCCGGCCAGTCCTCTGCAATGACGCTGTTACTTAAGCTTTTCATTCTTCATTCAGCAAATTCACATCTTAAGTGACTTGCTTGAGTTTCACAAGAGTCTCCAGCAATGAGCTAAGGCTCCACTTGTGTAATGACAGTCCTTTCCTCCATTTGTATGCAAAACTTACAGTCCTGAAAAAAAAAAAAACAAATTCATGTGATTATCTTCATGCAATGCTACAAATATTATCTGTTATAAATGTCAAACTATGTTTAGCTTGCGTTTTTATTTCAGTTTAGTGATGGTCAGTATACGATGTAAGCTTTGTTCCTATACGTCAGTTTGCTCTGTGTATGAATTTTTTTAGAATAACAAGGGATTGATACATGAATCGTAAAATACTTAAATCAATACAAGAATAAAACCACTAAACTCCAAACTTCTTCTAAAATTCTTTGCTTGCATAATGGAGCTGTTATAGGAAAAAGAACTGTACAAGTAATTTTAGTCTTTCAGCTGCACAACAACAACAACAAAAATTAACTTCAAGCCTGACAGTGCAAATTTCATCCAATATTAAACAGAAATAACACTGTAATTAGTTCCAGCTCTTACTCTTGGGTTACACATTTAACTCTGACGCTGCAGTCTGGTGCTGCAAAGCGGCAGGGCCATCAGCTCTGATCTGCATTTCCATTCCCACTAAACATAAACCAGCCATGAAGACGGAAAAGTAAGCAGACCACATCATACTGTAGACAAACCACAACTACTCATTACTCCCTGGCACACTAGAGGACACAGCTGAACAACAAACCACTTCACCAGCAGGCACAGTCACTCAGACTATGGCTCCAAATGAGAGCATAAACAAATACACAACTGTACAAACGCTTGAGGATTTTAAAGTCGGGGAACACAAATAAAAAGGGCCAGGCTCTCTCTGCGCAGTATGGTTGTTTATTTTAAGCCTCCAGTGACCTGAAAACTCAGGGCTCTTATATAATCTCCCCTGGCTTTCATTAATTAACAGAAGGTTCAGCAGAACACTATTAGAATTTCTTTTGGTTCATTAATTTTAAGGGAATGCTCATTTGCAGCTCCACAGTTTTATTCTTGGGCTCCACTAGAGTAGCTCTGCATGTTCAGTTCTTACCAAAACATTAAACGCTAATATTCATTACATTTGTGTACATACACTGAAGGCAATGACAGGTCTGCATAAGGGTTCTCTGTTGTGAAGTCTGTTGCTATCAAGTATCGAGATGTCATAAATACTGAACTGCTGCCTGGTACGCACACAGAAATTCATTCCCTCTAATTTTGGCTGTTAGTTGATTTAAAATAAACTGTTTTCATACTGAAGTGGATTAGTTTCAGGGCCTGAACATTACCATTAATCTCCTCCTTTCTACCTGCTTACTCCAGCTACCACAAGGGCTGCAGTTCCCACTGAGGACACCAAGGTCATCGAGTCACTTTTTACGTGATTTAGTTTTAGTTTACACTTTACAGTTTAACACAGAGCAGCTGTGAGGTGAAACCATATTGTCTGATGGAAGATTTGAAAAACAGTCATTTTGGACAGGTTTTAAATATAACAGGGACTTAGTTTTTCCATCCATCCATCCATTTTCTTCCGCTTGTCCTGTTTAGGGTTGCGGGGGGGGCTGGAGCCTATCCCAGCAGACATAGGGCGCAAGGCAGGGTACACCCTGTACAGGACGCCAGCCTGTC
>JAVDPK010000800.1:54912-78582 GCA_034780415.1 Cichlasoma orientale | reverse complement strand
ACAGCTCTTTATAATGCATTTCTGCATGAAAATATGTTTTTTATAGCCATAAAATAGTTATTGAGGGTGGAGTAATTGAGGTGGTGCACTCCTGAAGGCCTAGGTGTGAAATGCACGGCCCGCCACTGCTCTACAGTGTGAGCAGGAAGTCAGTTTCAGTCATCTGATGGTTTGCCAGAATTGCGTCAGTGTGGGAGCTACTGCTGGGGCCAAACTCTGCTTCGTCTGTTGGTACCTGTCAGCTGTCTCTGGAGTTCCACAAGCCAGCCAAGCTCAATAGGACTCCTTCTTCAGCTTGACCTCTGGTGTCCACCATCTGGTTCAGGGGTTAACACCATGGCAGGCACCAGCCACCTTACGGCCACAGCTCCGTACAGCAGCTCAGGCCATGGAGATGTGAAACATAGACCGCGCTGCTCCTCTCTTTATCCGAATATCCAAGACATACAGCCACAGGTCTGATGAAAATCAAAATCGATCCTCCATCTGTGACCTAGCGTGTCCCGGTGCTAAGTGAGTGCACTTGTGCTTGAACATGATGTTTGTTATGGAACTGTGGTAAGCACATGAGGTCCACTTGGGTTCAGATTGGGAAGGTCGTTCCTCCCAATCCCACTCCTTCAGGTCACACTGTCATTGCACATATGGGTGTTGAAGACCCCCGGTAGAGGCACTTTTAAGCACCCCACATAAGCACAAACGACAGCCGGGACCCATTCCCCAACCTCAGGCTCAGGGAAGCAACACTCTTGGTCACTGGGAAAAAGTTCGGTGTTGAGGTGAGCCCAACTATATCTAATGGGACACCAAGGTGTTCTTTACCAACAGTAAGATATGAATTGGGTGTGAACGACATGTCTCACTTTTGCCAGAACCCAGGGCGTCACAGAACAACACCAAAGGATACCTTCTGTGTATCCCTGAGACACCAGCGGCTTTGACAGCATTGAACACCCTTGAAATGAGAAATGGCTCGATCCACAGGAAAGGAGCCTGATATCAAAAAGCTTCACCTCTCATTGTTCTTGTCATAACCGCAGGAACACAAGTATTTCTGCACTCCGAGGGCAAACTGACGGGGCCTGTTCATTAAGAATTGTATGTGAGAACGAGGATTTTAAATTCCCTTCTGGAACTAACAGGGTGCTGATGAAGAGCTAATATATTAATTCTCTCACTGTGGCCCTTTGGCTCAACTGAAGGTGTTTTATCAAGCTTTTAAAGCAACTTGATAATAAGGAATTTCAATATTCCAACTTAAAAGTAATAAATACATGGACTAGTTTTTCAGCATCGCTCTGATACAGGATCCAAAACAAATCTTTTTAAGGTTTCTAAAATACACATCCTGGTCATAAATGACTCCAGGTTTCTCACATTTATGTATTTTTGGCCAAAAAATACAATAATTGTATCTATTAAAAAATAGCAGATTACAGGTCATTTGGGAATTTGTCTTTTTCCTGTAGTTTTACTGATTTATATAATCTGCTTTCATAAATAAATATAACTATATAACTTTGACTATATAAGTATCATTTGGAGAGTGTTTATAAATAAAACTGCCTAAGGAAGCAACTTGGAAACTATTGGCCCCGGCACAGAACCGTGTCAATCCTTACCACTAACTTTTGTGTGTGGAGAAGATTTGTTTACATCAAAGGAAAAATCCAGAATTTAAAAATGAAACCAACACAAGAAAAACAAAAAAATCAGTTCCTCTAGTGGCTAAAATGTGTAAGGTAAGACTTAACCTTACACATCATGTAAATTTTGTTAGGTGACCAGATAATAAAGGTTGAAAAGTTTTAATATTTTAGTATTAAGGGTAAAACTTTGAGCACTGAGCAGTCTAATGTGGATCTTAAAAGCTTGCCTCTATTAGTTGGAATTTTTTTCTTTATACTAAGAAGTTCAGGAAGTAATTGTAATTGTTTGCCACGGTTTTTTGACCTATAGGAGTGAGTAAAGAAGAAACACTCAGTGCATCATGGGAACCCTGAAGCAGCCTAGGCCCATTGCAGCGTTGACTCTGAGCGGGTTGAGGGTCACCTGATCCGGCCCGAACTAAAGGCTTGATCAAAAAGGAAAGTCTAATCTGTCTCCTGAATCTGAACTGGGAGCACTGAAGAGGGGCTTGAAAGCTGAAGGCTCTGCCACCCATTCTACTTTAAATGTCCTAGGAGCCACAAGAAAGCCTGCAGTCTGAGACCGAGGTGCTCTCTTGGGGTGATACAGTACTATGAGGTCTTTAAGATAAGATGAGGGCTGAGAAGAAGGATTTTAAATTCAATTCTGGATTTAACAGGGAGACAGTGAAGAGAAGTCAATGTAGTAGAAATATGCTCTCTTTCTAGTCCCTGAAAGCAAAAGTCATACCTGAACTGCAGCACTGTCATCATTCTCCTCCTCGTAGTGGATGACAGACACTTATTAACATTGTCATTATCCTGGAAAAAACAGTAATGGATTGGACACACTGCACTTGTATGTAGTTGTGTAACCAAATAAGTGATTGGTAGAGCTGAAAACTGTAATATTATTGGCTGGGCGCATTCACAACTAACAAATCAGTATGATGATGGTACACTTTGCTGTAACACAGTAATGCAAGACATCACTTTACTAAATACAATAATCACAATAAAGTTTCTAAACAATTATGTGACTGTTTGTGTAAGTTCATCAATTATATGCACATAAAAAGGGATGACACAAAAATATACCTCTCTCCTGTACGCTACAGTCAGCTGCCTTCAGTGGAGGAAAAAATGTAGAGCAATTTACAATTTTTTAGGAGCGGAGATTAACGTTACTCTAATTTTTGTTGTATGAAATGTAAAACATGACAGTAGTGTGTGAACTGCGCCCAGCCCAGAAACAGAGATCCACTGCTGCGGTAACACAAAAGTGCTGTAATGTTACGAGTGGAATGACTTTCTGCACTGAGTAAATATGTAACAGTGCATTAATTATTTTAATAACTAATAATTAATGCACAACACATACAATTTTTTAAACACTGACCCCAACACTGGTTACATCAGGCATTACACCAAACAATGAGGAAATCTCTCCCCTTAGCACCTGAGGCTGGGCCCATTTGACTTCTTTTGTACTTGCCCAACTATTACTAAATCCCTAAAATCTTCTGACTATCCCTTAAAAGGCTATTTGTAAACCCTTTCAAACTAAAGCTAATGTATTGTATCAGTGACCTGCAAAAACACTTTAAAAATCACTGTTTAAATTCAACAATGGTGGAGTGCAGAGTCAGAACATCAACATTTATACATCTAAAGACATATAAATCTGCAAAATCTATAAGAAATCATTAGAAAACAGCAGACACACTGGAAGTCAAAGTAAGGAATTGTCAGCTTGTATATTTATTATTCACAGGTGAACACAGCAGAGGCATGGAGTGGTTCATACCCTCTTGGGCCACACTCAGAAGGGGAAAATGTCACTGGATGATCAGAAATAGAAATATTTCATGTGGGGCCACATATATGCCCCAGGACATAAACAGTTTTTCACCAACACAGTTTAAAACCAATCAACCATTGATCTCTGTCAACTGATGTTTACGCCTATTTATTTACTTTTTTCGTCTTTTTTGTCTGCAGGAAACCCTGCTTGGAATTCACATGCCTACCAAAGAGTCACCGACAGTCCGAACAGCTGAAAAACAGAGGACCGAAGAAGCGTCAGGATGGATCACACACTAAAGGCGGGAGAAGGTGGAAAGCCCTGCGGTAATGTACCTTCTTTACTTCTTTACTGTACTTCAGCCTTGAAGGAAGTGTTGGGTGGGGTGGAGTGTTCTCAGCCTTCGTCACTGTTCTTTAAATAGAGTTAATTTATCTCTACCTGCTCATCTCCAGGGCCCAGGCTTTAGCTTGGAATCATCCACGAGAAAGGTTTACGTTTGACAAAATGAGAGAGAAAGATCCATCCATTTTCACACAGTCTCTCATTCAAGTGACAGCTCAATCCACGCCGCTGTCTCTCCTTCGGAGCGACAACTTTTCTTCGAGTCAGGCTGCTCAGCCAGCCACTCTCATTTCCGAGTCCGTGACCGTGTGTTTGTGTGCGTGAGTGTCATCGCCTCAATCTCCATGGCAATGATGTCCTATTCAGCCAGGCACCTGCCAAGATAAGAGGTGCAGGAGGAGTGCGGAGGGGTTCAGTCAGTCAATCAGGGGAAAAAAAGGCATCAGAATGGCTGCCGCACCCTCACCAGGTGTTGGTGTATTGAAAAGAATCAAACTTCCGAAAATCATTCAGCTACATTTACCTTTTGGAATCACCCAGGGTGCAGCGACCTGGGTAAGACTGGAGTAACCATGGCAACACATTGCCGACAGTGACGAGATTGTGCATCTGTGTCGGATGGGGAAAATAAACATCATTCTAAAGACACAAAACCACTTTGCGGAGAACACATCAAAAACATCAGGTTATCTGTGATGCTGGGAAGCTAATCTCTAAGAGTCCAGGAGTCCGTGAGGGAGGTCCTCGAGGAAGGGGTGGGGGATCCCAAACATTTCATTCATCAAATATTTAACTGTACAAAAATTATCAGTACAAGAATGAAACAGATATACAAGCCGATGAATACTCTGCAGCATACTAAATCTCATGTGAGTGTGGGAATTCAGTGGCATTACACAGTCGCCTTAGTACATGGAGTCTGACAGCCTGACAGAAAAAAGTGATTGACAGACACTACAGCACGGAGAGCAGAGGATTTCTATGTGCTGAGGGCCTTTCACAGATTTATGCCCACTGATGGATCAGATTAGCTTCGAAATAACGAGTTGTTTAACACAAAAGATAATTTTGCCCAAGAAAATAAAAGGTACCCTGGATCAGTTCGGTATGCTCGGGGATTTTGCTGCAACCATATTACGCAGTCCGAGCAGACGTTTATGGTGGCTAAGGCTAGCTAATGTTAACAAACTTTGGTGGAGTTCGTTTTTAAGACTCACTTGGGATTTAAATGTTTTGGAGAAATACGTTAAATAGTTTTACTTCAAGGATACTCACTAGCGTGTATTTTGCTAAAGATCTGAGTGCTCCAAGAGGCACCAGCCGATCTAACAGAAATGATCACGACTGATGAAGAACACAGTCTTAATTTGTATTCCAACATGGTTTTGGAATATAAATTATGTGGCCAGTGGAAAGTCAATCACGTTGCACAAAGACTGGCAATGTCCATGTAGAGAGGTGAAAGGTGTGGCAGAGGTTGCAAGTTTTTACTTTTCGGTCCTGATTTGGTTAGCTTTAAGCAGTTTGTGCTTTCATTTGCATTCAAAGGTGGATCAGGTTAAGACATTAACTACTTTGTTTGATCTAGGAAGCGATTACGGTTGAGGTGACGCGAATAAGGGCATGTAAACCTCCAACCTTTTCAGAATAATGAATGTGATATCACCAGGACTGCTATTTTCAGCTGATATTATTTGCCAGTCTATCGTAACAGTATTTATAATGGCCAATAAATGAAAATTAGGAAAGTAAAGAAAAGACGGGGGAAAAAACATCCTTCAACCAAGAGTGTTGATGTTGCATAGTTTGTCCACCAGACAGCACTCTGCAACTTTCCTGTTGGCAACACACATTTGGAATGCCAATTTCAGTTGATCTGAACAGAGTGTAAATGAGTAAATAACTACACATAACATATGTTCGGGAAATCTGTTTATGTTTCGTGTGTCTGAATGGAAAAAATTCTGGCCAATATCATATATTTAAATCACCAATGATGCAGCAGATGGCTGCCCCTCCCTGAGCCTGGTCCTGCTGGAGGTTTCTTCCTGTTAAAAGGGTTTTTTCTTCCCCGCTGTCACCAAGTGCTTGCTCATAGGGGGTCTTCTGCTATAAAGCGCCTTGAGGTTGACTGTTGTTGTGATTTGGTGGTATATAAATAAGATTTAATTGAATTGAATTTGATGGAAATTAACAAGCTTGTTGCAGATGGTGGAAGAAGTGCTGCTGATACCAATTCACTAAGCAATAATGTAATATATTCAGGTGTGAATTAACAGTAGGCTGCACTATGACACCTTTATAATAAAAAAATATATATATATATAAATAAAAAAAATAAATCATGAGTGTGAAAATCTACTCACTGAACAGTTTTTTTATTCACTTTTTTTGGTCCCTCCCCTGGGATTATTAAATAAGCCAATCATTTAGATGCCAATATCAGACTGTAAATAACAAGCCCTCCAAGAATTTCATATGATTTATATAATTGAAAGTAGCAATAAGTTAAAAAAAAACATGGCTGGCAATTACTTCATGAACTTCTTATTACAAAGAAAAAAAATGTGGTTATTTCATGTTAAATTTTTTGAGACCAGGCTGTGAGATACAGTTGGCCCAGCAGTAAAAGTGAAGCTGAAAAAAAACTTTGGCTGCCCTCATTATGATTGTCACCGGCATCTGTAGCATCCACAGTTTACATGAGAATCTTTGAGAATGCAGAATGAAGAAAGGGTTTTGCTGCAGCTGAAATATTTTAAACTTGCACCAATTCATATTTTGCCCTCGGTTGCGTCAAATTTGTGTCACTTTGCTCCAAAGGCGCCACACTGAAAACTTTTTCACTGGGTCTCAACATTCCAGAGTACTCTGTAGAACAAACAAGTGGATTTAATGAAATTTAATAAATATTACATGTCTGAGCAATTATGCTGTTTCCGGTAATCTGGATCGCGCAGACCACACAGGTGAGACGCTGAAAAACTCCCTATTGTCACATATTATATTTATAGATTTAACTGCTTGTTGCTGATGGTCTTTTAAGTTTAGTTACATTAAGCTAACAGTTCCCTCCCTCACTTTTCACTGAGGTTCGCTAAATCAAATAAATGTCTTAATAATAATACTTTTGTGTGTGGGGTAGTTACTGTAACATAGTCAAGTTTTCCAGAATCACAATCAACATTCTATTTTCGTTACCACGTAACTGGTGTTAATATGGGATTTTCACGAGAAAAGCAAATCATAAAACCTGGACACCTCAATCTAAAACATTCTCATTTATTTCCTCCATCATAGTGTGACGGTTCATTCATTCGTTATAAATTGACCCTTCTCACCTTGGGGGTTAGAGTTAGACCTTCTCTGACAGATCCCTTAATGCATGATATCTGCTCTGGGTGCAAAAGAGCAGCTCTGGAAAGATGCACCATCAGACATCTCCAAAGCAACTTCAGTGTTTTTAAGGGCACTCCTGAAGCCAGTGTAATAGATATTCAAAGCAGTTGAGAGCTGTGGGCAAAAGCTCCAGGAGCCTCAGTTTATCAGCTGTGACCATGTTGATGCATCTTTGTTTATCTGAGTGGATGACTGAGAAATGACAATGAATGGCAAGTGTGCGGGTCAAGGAAGAAGCCTGTATGCGGCAATGTGTGTGTGTGTGTGTGTGAGTCTTGGAGCGCTGATGCATCAGGACCTACAGAGTGTTAAATGGAGCAGGGGGGTTCAGACTTCAGCCACAACAGACTGCAACACGCACACATCTCTCGCTCTACCTCTTACTCCTTCACCAATCCCACCTCCCCCCCACTCCTCTCCTCTGTCTGCCTTCATCATATTCCACTCCTTCCCTGTTTTTCCTCACTTCCATTTTGCACCCCCTTCCTCCTCTTTTTCCTTATTCTTCTGCTCCTTCCTCCCCTTTCCTTCACTGCTTTTCGTCTTTTGCACTTCCTCTGTATCTCTCTGTCACCGCTTTATTCCGCCACTTTATCTCACTGGATAAAGCTCTCCCTGCTCTGGAGTTTGTTTTGCTCCCTGCTCTGCCTTTATCTTTCGTTTGGATGCCGTGTATTTGCAGCAGCACAGAGAGAGAGAGAGGGGGGGGGAAAGAGAGACAGCATCCACATGTCAGGCCAATGATGGATTAGAATACTAAAATACTGGAGAGAGAAAGCAGACACACACAAATCTGACATGATGTGTGTGCCTGTGTGTGCACATTTGCGCATGTAAATCTATTGCTCGGTAATAGAAGAATAATAAAAAAAACAAAGTGCTTCTTTCCAAGCACACATTTTCCTCTCTCACCCTGGAGGCTTTCTTTCTATCGCTCTCTCTCTCAAAGTTGATTTAACGCATGACTTCTCTGCTTGTTTATTTCAGTACATATTAATGTAAATCACCGGTGTCCACTCCATCCACGGGCTCTCTTTCTCCCTCTTGTTGTCCTGCCACCAGGTATCGACCCTCATGACAAATGGCCAAAACAACAATTAAAAAGAACAACGGGGCCCCATAAAAGGCCATTGCTCTAGCCTATGCCAGCTACGTCAATCAGACACCCACCCCCCGGCTGACCTCAATTAACCCCTACTATTGTGTGCTAGGAGGAGGGGCTGTTGAGGGGGCTTGCTATCTTATTCTATGTAATGCAGAGGAGGATGGTGAGGAGTCAGATCAAAGGAAACAGTTCATCACTTTTTGAAGTAATTTGCTTTAAAGCTTATCCTCAGTTTTGTCAGTGTCACAGAAACAGTGCAATCAAAGACTGATACTGCCTTTGACCACGGCAACACTATCCTCATTTAGTACTTTAGGAACCCACATGTTAGAGATTACAATGCAAATGCATGGTATTTGGAGAAATTATATTTGCTATCCAGTCCCAATAAGGAAACACCAAGCTCAGCACAGCAGGAATTGGGGAGTGACACATTCACCCATGGAAGCAGACAGCAGCAGTGCTTTCAGGTGGTGGAAGGCACGGAGCAAAAGAGAGAGAGCAGAACACTGGCAGCTCAAACGCGCTGCCATATTCAGAAGGATCTAATGCATTTCTATTGAAGCACCAGAGAATTTCAGCAGACTTCAGTTGTATATCTGGACTATTTAGCAAGCTTTCAGGAGAGTAGTGACAAACTTTCTGGTCTTAATATCTTAAAAAGTGGAACTAAATTGGCCAAACAACACCGGCTCACTGCAGTCTGTGAAACTGTCACAAAATTTAATCTATTAATTGCTTGTGGGCAATAAAAATGACTCGATTAGGATTACGATAAGATAAACTACGCTGTTAGGTTTGGGCCACAAGAAGGCTAACACTACCATCAACGTTTAGATTGAAACACAACGGCTGCCACCTGCTCATAGGGTGTCATGTGACTGTTGGGGTTTCTGTCTAATGTTGTAGGAAGGTTACCTTTATAAAGGTGAGCGAATTAGCACTATATAAATAAACATGAATTAAATTGGTTGCTAGGGTAATGTGTCATCTGTGAAGAGGGGCAACATGAAGTCCTGCACACAGAGATTTAAAGTTGCAATTAAAAATAGGTCCAAAAAGCAACGAATTTGTTGTGTCCACGAACATGAGAAAATATACTGCCTTTTGTAATTTTGCTGTGAGACTGGTGCTTTATTTATTTTACATCCTTTTTACAACTCTGCCCTGGTGAAAATGATTTATTGCTTATTGAACAAATAATGGATAATATTTATCACTCACTCATTTACACAGGTCCCCGAGGCAGCGTCTGCAAAAGCTTCACGTCAAGGCACTGATTTTAATTTATCCAGCTCCCACATTATATGTTAGATCTGATGTTTCACACAGAGAGTTTTCAAATGTAGCCATCAAAGTCTCCGTTTGACTCACAGGTATGAGCCCACATTAAATAAAATGAATGGCTGCAGCTCACTCTTGGGCTGTTGTTGACCTACATCAAGCTGCAACAATACATCTGTTAGAAACTTAGAGCAGTTGCTTCAAATGAGCCAGTTGTTTAATGGAAACTATTAAAGTGTCAAACAGCCCGAGAGGCTGAAGACAAAAGTGACTTGAGACAAGGAAAGAACCCCTCAGAGCTAACGGCAAAAAAAACCAAAACAAAAAAACTTCTACACTAAAGCTTCTGAGCATTTTTAAAAACTGAGGAATTATTCATAATTTGTCAGTGGCTTTGTTACACAAAAACTAAAACCTTAAAAAAGTTGCAGATTTGTGTTCTCAGTGCTTAAAATGTAAATCAGGATGCTCAGAGTGAGTGCTGTTAAACTACACAACACAACAATCTGAGCTAAATATCACCACACACAGTATCGGTTGACCTGTATTGTATGTGGTACTTATTCTGCCTAGCAACTAGCAAACCCAGCACCCAGTTGGTTTTCCTATTTTTGTTTTTGTTTTTTTTATAGATAATGTACATAAAGCCTAAGCAGAAGGGGAAGAAAACACAACCATCATAAAATCAAGCCCAGAGTAGGCTCCACATGCCCATATTATGCCTATAGGCTGCCGGTCCCGGACCTATTTATTTATTTATTTTAATTTAAACTTTGGTTTAACCAGGCAACGAGATAAAGGACAATTTCTTATTTACAGCTGCGGCTTGGCGGCCAGATCCTTTTCCAACAGGTAGCATTAATTAGTCCTGGCTATTTGTTGAAACTGAGACCACACCTGGAGAATAAAAGGAAAACATGCTGTGAATGGTTGATTTATCTCACAGAAGATGTTAAATCCCTTGCAGTTTAAGATGAAAGCTGACTTTGGTCTTACTTGTCTTGCAGTCAACAAACCTCAAGAATATTTTGCTCTCGGCATCTTA
Organism: Cichlasoma orientale; assembly: GCA_034780415.1. Classification (NCBI taxonomy): domain Eukaryota; kingdom Metazoa; phylum Chordata; class Actinopteri; order Cichliformes; family Cichlidae; genus Cichlasoma; species Cichlasoma orientale. The sequence goes on along the minus strand of JAVDPK010000800.1, from coordinate 67,972 downwards.
GATTCTCGGGTTTTTACTGAGCATGTAAATCCTTAAATACAAGCAATACAAATTCATTTTTCTTTATATTTAAAGCTAAAATTGTATTAAATGTTGTTTAATCATAAATGGGGATTTTAGCATTTGTTAGGGATTGTTTCATTTTGTGGATTGATCCATATTTGGTAAAGACCAGTACATATATATATATATATATATATATATATATATGAGCTGCTATTACTGTATCACAGATACATAAATATGGGTGGTAATACTGTCTGATTCTTGCACTTCACAGAACATATTGCATATAAAAGATGCTTGGGCTAATTTAGAAATGGTGTCATCAGAGTTTGTCGAAAGCAGCTCTGACCTCATTGATTACACTGCTGTTAGCGCTGCAACACACATAACAAATGCTAACTAGATTGTGAATGTTTGAAACGCTAATTAACAATAGCCCTGTCATTCTTCCTCATTAATTTAACTCTAACACGCTGTATTAATATGCATGTGTAAAAAGAATGCGGTTTGATTTATTGGCACTGAGATGTAAAATCCAGTACCAGCAATGGCCCAAAAAACCTGTTACTGGTGCTCTTAGAGTGATTTTGGGACTTCAGCAGAATTATCCTGTGTGTGCTCAAGAGTTTGACCTCTCTGAGTTTGACCTCTCTGAGTTTGACCTCTCTGAGTTTGACCTCTCTGATGTGAGCCTCTGTGTGTGGAACCTCATACTTTATCTCTTTAAGAAACGTAGCCCGTTTCTCCTGTACCAGAAATTTCAAATTTTTTATGTTTAACACTGAATATTTATTGTTTTGTGTTCATCACCATTAACCCCGAAGCTCCAGGCTATGCTTTTTAAAATTTCCATTTATTGAACCGCAATACAGCTCGATGCCCTTAATGACCAGGTTCGATTGAGATGTTCCATAACAGCTTCATAACCATGAGTCAAATACTGTTGAACCCATTTAAAGAAAAAAAAATCTTAATTGCAAATGTACCAAAATTGACAGCTGCTTCACACTTGGCTACCTTAGACAGATGGCGCAGAGTTGTATCCTAATTTGGCCTGATACAGGGCCCTCCGGGGCAGGAAGGGTTATTTGAGACAAGTGTACAGGAGACCGAGAAGCTCCCGTAGTACTGTGAATACTTGGGAACAGGATGCAGTGTTGGTTTTGGTCTTCAAGGACTTTGACAGCACATACACATTATTTTAAACATTTCGATGGTGCACAGGCTTCCTTTACACTCCACAGACACACTGAGAACCTTCATCGCTGAGACAGTGACTGTGGGTGATGGATGTTTATCAGTATTCACTGATCTCCATCCTCCAGCCCTGAAAAGGTGAAGCCAACATATTGACACCTACATAAAATCACGGCCTGAGTCACGTTTTTCAGGTTTTCAGAAAACACAAAAAACTGAACAAAATATTGAAAATGTGATTTTAAAAAATCACCAAAAAATGACCATGGCCATTATTTTAGGGAGGTGACGATATCTAACCCCGAGGCTTCAAAACATGTTGTCTGTGTCCATCCTTTGTTTACAGCCTCTGTGGTGTCCTCTCCGGTATTGCTCTGTTTATGACTCTTGCTGAGCAAAGTCTTCCTCACTGAACATCAATATTTACTGCGCAGACCTGCTCACTGTTTAAAGATCAGAGCTTTACTCAGCCTCTTATCGCAGTTCAGTGACTGACAGATGCTTTGTCCGAGGGGTGTGTTTAGCCAGAAAGGCCTTTGAGATTGCGTGTGTGTGTGTGTGTGTGTGTGTGTGTGTTTCCTGGTAGCTGCCTCTGGAAAAAGCGAGGTTAACGTACCCACAGACCTGTCACCTCTCTCTCTCTCTCTCTGCCCTCAACCTTTCATTCTCTTTGTAGTTTCTTTCCTTGGTGGCTCCACAAAACAAACTTCCTCTTCCTCTTCTCTGTCCTTCCTTTGACGTTTTGGCTCCTCCATTTTTTCCTACTCTTGCATTCCTCTTCTAACTTTTTACCTCTTTTTACATCATTATCCTCTCTTTGACTCCTCTCATTCCTTTCCTGTTTTCTTTCCGTTGCTCTTTTTATTTAAGGACCATTTTTTCCTCTCTTTTCTTCTCTCGCTTGATTCTCTTTTCCTCCTTTTTCATTTCCTCCTCATTTTTTCCTTTATTCTCCTTTTGTGTGCCCTTGTTCGTTTTATCTTCTTCTCACTTCCTACTTTTGGTTTTGTTTTTCTACTTGATTTTTTTCTCTTCTCCCCCTCATTCCACCTCTCTCTTCTTCACTTCATCTTGTTCCCTTCAAGTACCCTTTTAATCTTTCCCTCTCCCTTTCTTCCTTCTTTCCTTCATTTCCGTCTCTCAGCTCCTTGTTCCTCCTATTTTTGTCCTTTGCTTTGTTTCTTCTGCTTCCTCTTTCTTTCCACTTCTCTTTTCTTGCTTGTTTTTGTCTTTATCTCCTCTGCTGTGCTCTGATTCCTATCCTCCTTCCTTTTCTTATTTAAACTTCCTCTTTCCTTCCGTCATCCTCCTCTTTTCTTTCTCTCCTCTTTTGTTTTTGCTCCATCCTCTCAATCATTTCCTTGGCTGTTCCCTTTTCCTTCATTCCTATATTTTCTCCTTCACTTTTCCATTCCTTCCTTCTCCATTCTTTCCCTCTCTCCTTCCTACGTCTCCTTTCCTTGCCCTCCACTATCAATTGCACCCCTGCAGATGGAAGTTAATTTTACATGTTCCCCCAAAATAGGAAAGGCGTGAGGGGGGGAAAAAAGAGTGTCAGCAAAAGATTTATAAGACATAGAAAATCAAGAGCTGGCGATTCTCTCTGCTATGTTTGTGCTCCAGGGTCCTTTCTGTTCTCGCTATAGCGCACTATTTCTATCACTGACTGATAGCTCACTCCCCACTCTCTCACACACACACAGTGCACCCCCCAGGAGCCTATCAGATGATAAAGAGATGTTGTCAGGGACTGATTATCAGCCTTCCAACTAAAAACAAGTAAAACATCAAACGCACAAAGACCACACAGGGACTTGGCCTTATTTTTTTTCTTAATTTCTCTGCCATACATCTCTCTCTTTCCCACTTTCCTCATTTTGTCTGTGTCAGTGTCTGACAGTGTGTGTTCTTTCGCCTGCTGGGGAGCTATTTGATTTGTTCAGCTGTTTTAGAGATCATATTGTTTCTGGTGTGCTGTTTTTATTATGTTTTTATTCATATCGCTGCCTGTAGCAGCTCGGGTCCTGGTCCTGAGTCACCAGGGAGAGAGATAGGGACGGGGATGGAGCAATAAAGCGAGAAAGAGCTGCATCGGCTCGATACGCGCTGGCAGCATGTGTGCAAATGTGGGTGCGTGGACATCTGTGCGAGCATGCAAGGCTGCGCTGATGTGGGTGGCAACGGTGAAGTGCAAGACTCAAATTATAACGAAACCGTTTGCCAAATTTTCTTTGCAACAATAAGATCTCTCTGCCCGATCCCTGCACACGCGTGCACAAACACACACATCACATACTTTGCACTTGATGTTCATCAACTAATGAGAGACAAGCGTGTAATTTATCATTCACCGTGGCTGGAAGGCAGGGACAGTGACAGGGAGACTGGGACGGCTCCATTCATCACTGTGATAAAGTTTGACTTGTGTATCGTACATCAACGCCTTTTTCCCTTCAGTCACTGTGAGGATGACCCTCAGACAGTTAAGTCACAACCAGCGACACCGATCATCATCCATCAAGTTAAAAAACAAAAGAAGCGACAACAACAAAAAAGCAGGTTCTGACTGCGGCTGTGGGACGTTTCTGAGTCCGAGCCCAGCAGCACCCAGTTTACACGCCTCACATCGTTTGCTGGCTCGTTATCCGCCATGACAACAGCTCTGATTTTTTTTTTTTTTTAGGTTTTAATATTTCCATACACGTGAAATGTATCGGTGCGATGAATATTCTAACTCTGCTATTATCTGTAGCAGCTAAATGAAATTAGCAGAGTCTGTGGGTATCGATTGATTTTGTAGCCATTGTCTGCACAGTGATGCTCTTTTTAGCCTAATTAGCTAAGTTTGTTAGCAGGCTAAAACAGCGCTTACCTGCTGTAATACTTTTGTTTATACATTAATAACAGCATAAAGTTCAACTTCTGTTTTTCTAACTTGTTTAGTTATAGTAAGAACAATTAAGCGTGTCTGGGGCATTTTATTCAATTTGGTTCGGCCGATTTTATCCGGTCCTGCTGACAGGTAAACAAACATAGGAACAAAATAGCAAATTAGAGTCTGTGTGTTGCCATCAGCGAAAATGCTAACATTTATTCCCTAAAATGTTCATACATTATTGTGGCAAAATATAATACATTGATTTCTGAATGCTGTGGTTTCAGAATAAAGGTGGGAAAATGACCTGTTATCATTAGAAGAGAATATTTTAGTATTATTTATGTAGCATATTTTAGCTTGCGTTATGGTATGCCCACATATATAACACTCTGCTAAAGCAGACGTGAGCTCTGTAAGCGATCTTTATGTGGTTTGTATCTGCAGGGAAGAGTCTAAAATAATAATCCCAAACTTTAAAATAATGGGTGTGTAACAGGACACAAAATAAATATTTTTAAAATCTTCTTCTCGACCTGTGATATGAACATTGAACATAGCTACATTATGGTTACTGAGTGATGGCAGTATGTGAACGCCCCACCACAACAAGGTCTCCTGTGCTCTTAAGACAGCAACATCCCATTTCACCTCCAGTCAGACCGCACGGAACAAAGTGCCATTTTTCAAATAAAGAGGGCAGAACACAGGGATCGAGGGGATGCTACAGACAAAAAGTAAAGTCAATTTTTTTCCACTGTTGTAATTATAATTTTACAGCAATTAATCCAGAATAGTTGTCGAGTCCTTTACATGAGAGAGTGCGTGCATGTGCATGTGTGTGTGCATCTTCTCTCCGTCCTCTGTTTTATCCCCAGCTGAGGGAAGCTGACAGGAAAAGAAGGAGCAGTAGCATGGACTTGGCCGGGCCAGTGATGAGAGACGTGGACCCCCCGGTCCCAGACGAACCCAGGTTGGAGATGGTGGCCCGCTCTGAGTAGAGGGGGATGACGTCAAACTGGCCACCATCATCACCCTCGTGCTCATCATCTGTTTGTGTCAGTTCCTCCTCTTCCTCGCTGTCCACCACCTGTCAGGGAGCAAAGTGTGAGTGAAAACTGCTGTTGCATTTCTCAGCTTACACTTTTTTTTACAGTGTTGAAAAACAGTGGCATGTTCTGGGTCCTGGTAAGGAGTGGGAAATGTCAAACCGCGTGTTCTGTCTGGTGCATTGAGAAAAGATGAATTTGCATTTCAGTGTTGCAGCCCAGATAATTATTTTAAGTTAAACATATTTAGCCCATATTTAATTACACTGGTTGAACCCACAGCAGTTTATTCTGTGCAGATTGTTGTTCTGCTCATAATAATATGTTATTATCACGCAGTTGAAACAGTGCCTCTGATCTTAGCTTGTTCTGTGTATTCATTCATTTCTGACTGATTTAGTTTGAGTCATTTTTAACTTTTCATCATCTACTGCGACACTCACAGAAGGTGTAAAACGGGCTGTTAGTTTCAGGGTGTTTATATTCGTCCAGCTTTTGGAACCAAAAATGGAAAGAATTGTGTTTATTAATCTTGAAGCAGATCCAGGACCAGTAGCTGTGCGGGATGTTTGACAGTCAGAAAAGGCTGAGTATTTAAAACATTCAACCTGACCAGCTGAGAACGTGCCTTACCGCTAAGCTCCAGTCAACAGTTTTTCTTAGTCACTATCTTTTGAAAGTTTTATGACCTTTCCTTTGATCTGCTTCTTTTAGGATGAATCGGTCATAAGAACATTGTTAATATTTCTCTGAACCTAACTGAAGTAAGGGTCCAAGCACATGTCCAGGCTTTGTTCCTCTGCTTACAGTGGTTGTCTGATGATGACAAAAGTGCCGTTTGACACATAAAAAAAGACAAAAAATATATGATTTCTTATTAAGTTATATAATTCTGCCTTCTGTCTCAAGCTGCCTGTAAAAAACTTCAGAGGAGGGCTTCCTCTGCGAAAGAAAAACTATCTATATATGTAAGATTCATGCACAAGAACTGCTTCAATGAACCTCTGCAATGATATCATCATAGCCCCATGTCGCTTTGCTTAGGTGTGCTTGAATTAGGAAATTTAAACAAATTGTTGTCCAATCACATCTTAAAGCAAAAGAGTTTAGAGCCGTGCCAAAGGTGAGATGAGCCCGTGGTTTCAGAAGTATATTGACGCAATCGTTGCATCCTTGGTGAAAGCACTGATAGTTTGTAGACATATGAAGGGAAAAAATGTGGCCCTGTGTAGAATTTTAAAATGACCTACTTTCACATAGTGTCCCTCACCATACCACTTTACTGCCTTAAAGGTGAGACATGGCAGAAACCATCAGATGCAGTCATTCTCAATTCAATGATTAGACAAAGTCTTCATTAGAAGAAAGAGTCCACATACAGACAGAACTGCAGCTCAGGTACATTAAAGCCCTCAGTTTATTTTGCAAACTATCTTTTTTTATTGTCTAACTCAGAGAAGTTCCAGCACTGCTTACCACTTAGCCAGTGCCACCATCCTGGACTGCAGCTGGTAACAGTAGCCTTTGTTATTGTCACTGAGGCTGCAGACCAGAACAGCATCTTGAACTACCAGCTGTAGTCCAAGTCCGTGGACTCACTGGAGAGTCAGCTGATATACAGCACTATTAAAATATACTGAAGAAAGCGTAAGTGTACCTCCTACGTATCTGCACACACACACACATACACGCACACGTGTGCACCTTCTGTCCCTGCTACCGTTGCAGTAACTATTCTGTGGGAAAACACTGGAAGCACACTGACACTTTGTTTTCTTACGTAACAGCCGTCAGCTACAATAGTCTCCTCCACGACCCTCTCGCCGCGCAGCAGAAACGCTGGAATAGCACTCGTATTGGCAAACACGGTCAGATTTACTTCATGTGTTGGTTGTTAAACGCTTGTGTAAATAATTCTTCTGTTTTTATTTCTCTTTCCAACCTGCTTTTGTGATAGAAAGGTGAAACTACCGAAGTTTTGGTTGATGCACAGGACAGCGTAACACACTGTGGAGCTTTGGCAGGACAGAACATCAGCACTACTGTGCCTCCAACACATGGACATTAGATTTGTAATGAAGAATTGTTGTATTCTTCCATTAATGTTTGACTGTAACCATAAACAGAAACACAATGATGACTAAACTGTATTTCAGACAGAACCCCTGAAGTCAAAGCAAAATCCTTATTGCAGTGATTTAGCTCTGTTCTAGGAGCTTAGAACAACTGCTTCAGTGTCCATACATGGGAAACCAAGGGCATCGAGAGCAGCCGCAAGACCGCAAGAGACAACAGAGAAGGCATCAGTTACAATAGATGACATTAATTAAATCAGATGATCAAATGAGCATGAAAGGGGGAGCTTGAGGGTGGATTTCAAAGTGGCTGGTAATGCAACTGTGGGCAGGCGAAAGCAGCGCACCCAGTCATGCTGTGTTATCAAAGGTATAAATGCAAAGACAGATGGTTTTGTATGTATAATTACCAGGTGGAATTGGATTTGTAAATGAAAAAGTGCTATAACTGTTCCAGTAATAAAAAGCTCTATAACTTCTGACTGTCCGGATAACTGTCAAAACAAAAATGGATTCTTCTGAAAATGAGAACATTCACAGGCTACTGGAATTCAAAAAATATATTAAAATCTCACCACACTGCACATTTGATTGCATTATTTTTGGCAATATAACATTTAAAACAAAAAGCAGTCATCTGTTCTTACGAATGTGATTTTTTCCCCTCTTACTGCCAGAGCAGATACTCGGCTTTCTGAAGAGAAAACCTTCAAATTCTAGAACAAAAAAATCGCTTTAGAAAAACAAGCAAAAGCTCCTCAGAGAGACAACAGCAGCTGAGTGGCAGACAGATGAAATGTGCAGCAGGTATGGATTGAGGGGCTGAAGTGAGGTGGGTGCTGTAATGGCTCGAGGATGCAGGGCAGGAATGAGCTGAGAAGAGAAAGACGAGATGGAAGAAGTAAAAGAACGTGTGGGCAAACAGAGGAATTGATCAAAGGACATAAAGAAAAGAGGAAGGAGGGAAGAGGAGGATTTGGGGAAGAAAGAGAAAGGGGGAAACATATGGGCATGAATAAATTCATACTAATGAAGCTTGACTGATGCACTGCTTCCAACCAACACCTCAGCTAATCCACTCACTGGGAGAGAGACACAGACAATCATGAGAGGAAGAGAGAGCGAGGAAGCGGAGGAGGGCAACCAAAACAGAGAGTTGGAATCCCTTCTCGTCTGCCGGCAGCGAGGTATGCTGGGAGCCAGGGAGCCGCAGCCGTGGCAGATTGTGGCCTTTCCAAGGTTACAGTAGCCAGGACCACGATTGGATTGGACCGTGTTCATTGGTCAGTGCCACACAGGAGCAGCCAGGAGCTGCGGTTCTCAAAACGTCTGTTCTCGCCACATTTCAGCAAGCGTGTGTGTGTGAGTGTGTGTGTGTGTTTGGACATTGCTATGCTGGAGCACTTTGACAAGTCTTGGCCCTGAAGTGTTTTGATTTCAGTCCTGCTGGACGATGCCTGAGTGCCACAAATAAGCCTGATTGGCTGGGAGAGATGAGACAACTGGACAGTTTGAGCTTTTGTACGGACTTTGTCCAGACTGATCCTGGACCCCTTACCGCCCACCCGATCAACAGCAAACTGCAGAAAAATGTGCTGATTGAGAATTGAGGGAGCGCCTGACTTTTGGTAGCATTATTATGTACATACAGTATGTGTCGTCCATCCCGCATACTTCAGCTATCAGTGAGGAACGCATCACTGTTTCATCCACACTGCAGTCTCTTCCATACAGATCGCCATGATTTCTCCTACAGTATATCTATCAACAAACACTCCTTTGAATTTTGCATTCTTCATGTTTTCACTCTCATCCTGATTTTCTGCAGCTCTTTGCATTTTTGCTGCAGCTCCAGCCTATCATTTGCCTTTTTAATGACCATTTTATTCCCCTTTGCCTCGTACCGGCGCCGGGTGTTGTCCATGTTGATGGTCAAGTTTAGAGCAGCATTCACCAGAACTGTCATCGGCTTCATGGCTGCCAGTGTTGAGGTGCGGTTGAAGGCTTGCTCTTGGTAATCTGATGGTCTGGTGAGAAGGAAGATGACCGTGTCCATCATATACTTATCATAATTATACCGTATTGACGCTGGTAAATTAGCACTGAATTCACGATAGTTTGTTTTGAACTTCTTCCACTGGGGTCCAGCTATGGTTGGACTACCAGCTCTCATGTTTTCCATGCCCTTATCTTGGTGGGGGCAATTTATACAGCCTCCTTTTCCCTCCTTTTCCTTTCTCCCCTGCTGCCTTCTTCCCCTTGTTTCACCCATTTCCTTTAGCTGAATTCGCACACCTTCCATCAGGATCCTCAGAGGAGTCTGTGTCTGAGGAGAATCGGGTGTCTGAACTCTGATGGGATTTCTGGTGCTGCTATCGTTTCTGCAACACCTTCTGGATAACTTCAAATTATGACTTGCTTTTATAATCCTCACAAAATACAAGGCGGGAGAAATGTGGTCCCAGCACAATCCTAACTTTTACTACTCTGTCTGAATTCCACCACAGTTCTGTAAAAAGAGTTTAAATGTCGCAGTCAGAGGCAGTTTTGGACATTCTCCCACGCTGCTCGCTCCGTAGTTTGGTTTGTCGTTTCAGCGACCTGGGAGGAGGAAAATCTTAGCACCTGTGGCTCAGGAGGTGGAGCAGGTCATCTACCAATCAGAGTACTTTCAGCTACAGACACCATTCAAACCATTCAAAGTGTTGCCGAGATGTATTTTTAAGGAGGAGTTTGTCTCAAATCACTCCTGTGACCACATTTTTGACATCAGGAATATAAAAAAACACACTGTTGTGTAGAAAAAGTCCTTGTGACCCTCACAGTTCAGAAAGTATTTTGATAGGAGCTACGGTTTCGGATTTAGAAGCAGGCAAATTTAACAGGGATTTGCCATTGAGTGACTGTCAGAAGTTAATGCAGTCCAGTTGACAGCTTTGGGCAGTTATTTTCAGTTGGTGGATTTAAAAGCATGTGAATGATAGCTCATTCTGATTGGCAGACAAGTTTCAGGCTGCTTTTCATTGGTGGATTTCTCTTCAGCAGGCAGGTGGTTCATATCTGGGCTGTTGGTGTAGGTTGATGAAGGTCAGGGTTGGATACCCGAACTTGTCTGTAGTGGATGATCAACCATTTCAACTCATCTAACCTAACTTAGTCTCTCTGTGTTTTAGTCTATATATGTTATCTTGCCACTAAAACACATGTATTTCTAAAGGATTAAACACTATTTAAACTGCTCACAGGGCGGTGGGGTGGTGTGGTGTGGTGTGGGGTGGGGTGGGGTGGGGTGGGGTGGGGTGTGTGGTGGTTAGCACTGCTGCCTCAGGTCCTAGGCTCAGTTCCACCTTTCTGTGGTGTCTTTCTGTGGTGTCTGTTTGTGTGGGTTTTCTCTGGGTACTCTGGTTTCCTCCCACAGTCCAAAGACATGCAGTTAGTGCAAAACTGTAGCTCCTATCAAAATACTTGGTGATTCTAAATTGCCTATAGGTGTGAGTCTGTCTCTCTATGTCAGCTGGGATAGGCTCCAGCCCCCCCATGACCCTGAACAGGATAAGTGGAAGAGAATGGATGGTTAAACTGCTCATTTTAAGATAGTTCTATCTCTCTGTCTCCTCTCATACCCACAGAAACACAGAGAGACACTGAGCGGCAGAGACTGGGCCTCCAAATACGACGGCTTTTGATTTGAGATTTTTGAGTTTAGACAATTAAAAAACACGAGCATGTGAGCATTTGGTATTTATTCAATACCAGTAACTCTAAAAAGTTTCATTTTACAGCCATTCAACCAGTTTCCAACTTTCTGCAGTCTCATCCTCCTTCATCTTTAGACTGTGTGTGTGTGGAATCATGCTTTGCTCTCACTTTTCCCATTCATCAGCCACCTTGATTTTCCATCAAGTGCAGATTAAATGTTAGCAAACTTCAGTTTTCAGTAGTTCTGCACTTTGGCTTCCACTAGAATGATTCAGTATATTTCAGCAGTTTAAACAGGTTTCCCAAATATTTCACCAATTTAAACTATTCAGCTTTCAGCATTCACACTGCATTTTCTTCAGGAAATGCATTCTGTAGTTATTATTATTATTCATTCGATATATTCATAAACCGAATAGCTGAATGATTTTATACACAGCACTACTGTCCATCCATCCATTCCCTGCCGCTTATCCTTTTCGGGGTCGCTGGAGCCTATCCCAGCTGACACAGGGCGAGAGGCAGGGTACACCCTGTCCTTTTGGGTCCCCATGAGGGTTTTCTCTGGGTGGGTTTGTCCATAGGAAACCAATATAAGGACCCCAAAGGGCTGTCTGCCCTGTGCGGGTACACTCACTTGGGGCACACTTGGGATAAGTGTGGGTTTGCCCAGTACACACAGCCCCACAGTTCACCTTAACCTACCCACTGTGGGACCACACGGGCAGGTTGTGTAGGTTTTCAGTCATCCAGGTCATGGTAGTCTCTGGAGCTTGAAAAGGTTTCTTGAAGACATTTTACCTCTCATCTCAAAGGCTTCTTCAGTTTTAAAGTCAAATGGTGGAAAGGCCCAGGTATTTAAACCCTAGTGGGGGAAAGACAACCAAAAGAAGTGGGAAAAGAACCAGTAAAGGATCAGACAAGGTCCTCACTAAACCAGGAGAGGATGAGCTAGCCAAAAGGCTGGATTGTGCCATATCCCCACAACAGCTGCCCACAGTGGATCTCATCACAGCCACAGAGTCAACGATAATAACAAACCAACTCAACTAAGCTGTTTTCACACCACCTTCATAATCTGCTATAAACCAGCCTAAAACCATTCCCTCAATCTGAAATAATTATGAAAGCATTCTAATCATATTTAATTCTGTATTTTCACTCGTCACAGTTTACATGAATTTTCCTTCAATCTTAGTTCTTATTTGTGACTAATGTTAAGTGCTTTCGTGTGCCTGGACTTCATATTTTCCTTCTGGTAACTGGTTTATCATTTAAGCAATTTTAAAGGAAAATTTTGGGTTTCTCAATGATAACAGGAACTATGTTCACCATTATTTATGTCCATATTGAGATCAAGATTTTTAACTTGATTGCTACCAACTGTAAAGGACTTTTTTGGATTGAAGCCCTGTATATGGAGCCTTGTCACTAATTGTGTCATTATCCTGGGTTGTTAGCATTTCGAGTTTCTAGACTTTGTGGTTTTGTTTATTTAATCATTCCTTATGATTCCTGGGTTGTTTAGTTATATTTGCTTTGTGAATTCCTGGTGGTTTGGTTCCTAATTCTCAGCAGCTTTAGAGTTTAGTTCTGTCATGGGCTGACTTTAGTGCTCCCTGTTTTCTTTGGCTGTGTCTATGGTTGCTGAGTCTGGAGCCGAGGTGTCATGCTCCACCTGAGCCTGAGAATCCCGAGCCCAAGGCCAAGGGTCCCGAGGTGCCTGAGCCCGAGGCCGAAGGTGTCTGAACCTGAGCCCAAGGATTCCAGTCCAGTGCCACCCGCTTCCAAGTGTCTCCGCCTTCACTGTCGGTCTCCAGCCAAGTCATCAGCCAAGCCATTACATCCACTGACACTGGCTGTCAGAGGGCTTCATTTGTCGCCAGCCTCCTGAGGAATGCTGTCTTTACTGCTGCTGGCATCCTGTTTGGCCCCCTGAGAGGTTCCACCTCCTTCGCTGACACCAGTCTCCAGCCAGGCAACCTGAGGGTCTTCATCACTGTCTTTGGCCCATGGCCAAGCCACCAAACATGTCCCATTGCATCCACTGCCATTGGCCATGTGGCAGGTCCCCAGAGTTTCTCTGATGGGTTCAGATCATTTAACAACACGAACAGACACACTGACTACAGCTCTTTTGGTGTAATCTGCCAGCAGAG
>JAVDPK010000800.1:35381-54812 GCA_034780415.1 Cichlasoma orientale | reverse complement strand
CTGACGCTACTACAACGTGGTTTCAGACAATGGATTTCAGGCACAGGAAGTGTGTTATTTTCACAATAAGACTCATCAACCGACTTCCTGGCAAAGTAAAAGCATGATATTCAATGCAAAACACGGTGAGACAGTTAGGAATACAGAAGATATTGTAAAATACAGAGAATATACCCAACATTCTCTGTTTCCACCGCTGACCTCCCGGCTGGCCTTCAGAGTTTCTCTGTCTCTGCAACTGGCCATCCGGCCAGCCCCCTGAGTTGCTTAGCCTCCATCACTGGAGTCTCCCCAGCTGGGGAGCTCCCAGAGCTGTCTCCTTATCAGACTCTTGTGCTCCCTGTTTCACTTTTCTTCTGTTATTTCCAGATTTATTTTGTTGGTCTCTTGTCTCGTATCTTTTGTATTCAGTTCTACTCCCCTCATCTAGTGACAGCTTATCCTCGCCCGTCTTCCCACCTGTTACCCATCCTCTTATTATCCCGGTGTGTACAGTGTTGTCTGTATTTCCCCTTTGTCGAGTTGTCCCCTCATCCCTCAGGGCTGTGTGCCCCATGTGTTCTCTATTCCTTCTTCGATTCCTAGTTTGAAGTTTCCTGGCTCCTTCCTGGACTGAGTTTTTTTGTGTTGTAATGTTTTGGAGAGTCTTCAGCATTAAACATGCCTTTTTGAGTTCACATTCTGCCTCCTGTATCCTGCATCCTGTATCCTCTCAACTTTTTACTTTTACTTCCTACATTTTTACACAAATATCTGTACTTTCTACTCCTTACATTTTCAAAACAGACTCATTACTTTAGGTTTAACATCTGAGGGAAGTTTTTGTTTCCGGTCACTGCGCCTTCAAGCTGATGTGAGCCTAAATGGAGGAACAATAACACATTAAGAGACAATCCTATTGGCGTATCCTCCATCACTGGAGCTTATCGCATACAAAGAGATTAAAGAGGCAAACCATATAATTTATGTATCATTTATAGCGCTATAATCAGGGATAACAGGGGGCCGGACCGAGTGCTGATGTCATGGTACTTCAGCATCTAGCTAGCAATACAGAAGAGGAGCGAGCATAAAGGGAGTAACACGTTGTGGCAGGTCATTTTAAATGCAATGTTTGTAAATGGTCAACAAATATCAGTAAGCACACAAACTGTTTGTGTGCAGTTTGTCACACAGTGTGTCTGCTAGCTAAAAGAACAGCTGCTGTGTTTCCAGAGAGAGAAAAAAATGAGAGAGAAGTTCACTCAGAGATGGAGAAAGATGTAAGAAAGAGGAAGGAGAGAGGTTAGATTTAAAGGTAAGGACTGCAAAACAAACTGATCTATACTAACTTTGTGTATTTCAAAGATTGTATGAAAATACTGCAGTTTAGTGCAGAATAAACAGGTCAGTTTGCTGTACTGTAAATACAGTAAATCTCTGTGTTGGACTGGTGCACAGTGTCTGTGTTCATGGTCACAGTTACAGGTTACATGAAGTGCAGCAGAGATGAGTTTGAATCAAAGCTGCTGATGCTGAGATTCATTCACTGAATTCAACATTTATAAAACCTGTTTGCTGTCAGAGTAGGGCTGGAAATCAGCCAAGAGAGCTCGTGAAATACTGAGTTACATCTTTTTGAATTCAGTTCATCCACGCGGAGCAGTAAACCTCAGAGCAGCAGCAGCAGCAGCAGGTCAGCTGATCACAGCTGCACACCAAGAAAATTTGCTGGAGCTCACAATAAAAAGTTGTGCGTCTTCTCCCCCACGCGGAGCTGCTACAACTGATCTCGTGTTTAGGTGTGGAGGCACAGTCACCCTCTACAATATGCTACTGAAAATAGAGCTGTTTTTAAATTCCCTTTCACAGTTTGTGTCCTACAGAACAGAGTCAAGCTGAGTACATTCATTAGGATTGAAATTTAGATTGGAATAGTGTTTGTATCCTCATGTAATATTATTTTATATTAATATAGTAGGTTCAGTTAGCTTCACACAGAAATAGCTGGTATAAATGCCCTTCAAAGAACTACTTTTCCTTACATTTCAGAATCTGTACTTTTTCACTTTTACTTGAGTAAAGAAGTTGAACCAGTACTTCACCTTTTACCAGAGTATTTTTTAACATAAATACTTGTACTTCTACTTAAGTACAGAATGTCTGTACTTCTACCACCTCCGTATGCTGGACACACCACATACATACTATCAATTTTCCATCTGTTGCAAGCCATTAATCTTTAGCTCACCAAAGAGATGGATGACAAATGTGATTATTGGCCAATTTACTTTGCAGAGTATGCCACATTCATTCATGTAACATCATAATACAGGACAGAGCAATAATTTGAGGTAAAATGTGATACAGAGGACACAAAATAGATCACATTCCTTGTGGTAAATGAAAAGATTTAGTAACTATTGAAAGAATGTGTGCTTGATTTTTACAGACCCACAGTTTAAAACTATCAAAAATCAAGCACTAACACAATAAATGAGGTATGAAGGATAAAAAAAAAAGCCCAGCAACAGAGATAAACGCATAATAAATAAGCAAAACACAGCGTGACAGTGATGTGATGTGCTCAGACCAAAGATAACAGAGAAGGCTTTAGGATAAAAGTCTGAAAGGTAATTTAAAATGTGGCAGTGGTGATGAGCAGTGATGAGTGTACTCACAATGTTGTTGTGCTCAGGCAGGTGGTTGCTGCTCAGCAGCTCATCCTTCTGAACTAGCGGGGAGGGTCTAGGAGCGGGAGGCTGGGTGATGTCTGCTGGCAGCGAGCCAGGGCTCCCCATCCAGCTGATGGCATTACCTGCTTGGAGAAAAAGCCGTATGACTACGCGTGCGTGCATGTGTGTGTGTGTGTGTGTGTGTCCGTGTGTGTGTGCGCGCGCGCGTGCACGCATGCACCTGGTCTGGTGTGCAACACTGCATCTGCATGGGTGTGAAGCAACATATCTATCTGGCAGCTTTATTGTTAGAGTTGTTGGCAGCTAGATAAATTACAGACATTTATGAAAAGCGCATAGATACATGGATCCGGGCTTTAGTGTTTGGATGTTCATGCTCAGTGTGTATGGACAGCATTATTGATAGTTCTTCTGACTGAATGGTAGCTGAAGGGGCTTTATCCTCCAGCTGCTCTCTTCACTCTCCTACAAACCTGCAGATCCAAACTGTAAGACTCTCCTGAATGGTGAGGTTGCAGCATGTAGCTGCCTTATAAAGTGTGGGGGAAAAAAAGGTAGACCTCAGTTCATGCTGAGTGCACCACTGCTGGAGACGGCCCACCAGACAGATCCAGCAGACATTGTGTCAAAATCATTTTTTTCCATTTATTCCCTTTAAGCTATGCCTCATAGTATCTCTGATGGTTACGCTTTAATGCTGTTTTCATAATTCCTCAGATGCAATATTTAAAAACAGGCTTTATAAAAAACAACATATATGTGATAGCTCTTTTAAATGCGGCTGTCTATATTCAAACAATCCCACACATCTAGATACTCGTGCTTTGGGGTAAAATGCATGCAGAGCATCGGGGGACGGTATTAAACCATCAGCAATTACTTTCCTATATATATACTTTTAGGATATATTAGAAACATTGGCTGCACAGAGTAGCTTAAGCTATGTCCTGAGGAAATGTGTTGAGATAAATAAGATCCTCACACCCCATTTTGTGCTGCACATATGGTCTTAGCAGCAAAAAGAAGAAACACACTTAAAAAGAATAGTCTGACATTTTGGGTAATATTATTATTAAAGAAAGAAGAAGAAAAAATGAAATCTAATACTAGACTGGTGTCTGCCTTTTAAGCACTGAGGGTTTCTTCCCTATTCAGTACTCTCTGGCATGTTCAAGTGTGTTTGAGCCCAGTATACCAGGCGAGGTACCACGGTTGGTGCCTGAGTCTTTTTGAAGGAGGTGAACTGTGGTCCTGACCCTGTGTGCTGGAATTGGGTCACATGGGGTCAAAGTTAGGTTCACTAAAATTAGGATGTCTCATGATGTTTAAAGACAGAAGTGAATGTGTTGCTCTATCCCAAACGAAAGCAGCAGTACTGTGATGTAGTATCCACTATAAAGGGAGTTCTGGGTGGAAGGGGATTCAACCTCCTCTGTTCTCCTCATCATTGCCTCCACAAAGAATCTTTATCCCAATTGGGCATAAAATTTGTGCCCTCCACTACATGATTACAGGTACTTTAACAAAATATATACCTGCCATAAAGTTTTAGTCTCTTTATCAATGCGATTTTAAAGAGAAACGATACTAAAATTAGAATCGACTTTGATTGTCAGCGCTCCTGTGACAATAGAGATGACACTGAATGGGTGAGCGGTGATCATTCCAAACACACCTGGATTCATGCATGGCTTTTCAGTGTGCTACCAAGCACCGCTAGGCTGCGTCAAAACCAAAACCGGCTGAATAAAAGAAAATGATTCAGATTGTCACAATTTACAGAATCCTCACACAGAAACACTGCTGAGACTGAAGCTCACATTCTGAGCAGTAGAAGGAAGGCAGACGTCTGCCATCAAAGCAGACTGACAAACAGGTATCAAGTGTAGTGGCCTTTTTTAATACTGAATTTAAGAGTCATGGCTGACAAACGTGTATCTTTAAGGGAGATTTAACTCTTTCGTGTTAAAACATCATTTAAATGTTTGCGTATTTATGTTCGCTTGCATCCCAGGAAGAAATGAAAAAACAAGAATACTGCATAAATTCAATATTTCAATTTTTAAAAGAGATATTTTTTAAAAATGCAGTGATCATGTTTAATAACTAATCAGCGGTGTATAAATGTTACACTGACCGCAGCAATAGTTAACAAATGCACTAACAGGCTTCATAGTCTGTAAATCCACCACAGTTATTTTCATAAATAAAAATGTTTCAGTTCCCAACTCTTCAAAAGCACGACACATAATCATGTGTGCACCGTACAGATTACAGCAATAGACTGTATAAAAGATGGACATAGCTCCGAGCTTTTAAAAGTGAAGCCAGCGCAGAACTGCTTTAAAGCTACATTCTTACATTTTACGTTTTTAAAGGCCACAGACTGTCAGACCTGACCTCTGTAAACACTTTTCTGATTAGTTTATGGGTCATATTGAATAATGTATTAAGTCCATTATGTAAATTTTGGTCATTCAAGTTTTAGAAAGGAGGATTAGCCAGGGTACGCTCATTAGCTAACTACTCGTGACTGGCAAGTTGTTAGCTAATGAGCTAATGAGTTGTGATTGACTACAAAGCCATTAGCCATAAAGGCCACATTTTGAAAATAGTGGTCACTTTGAGTGAAAATATAAACTTTTTTATTAATATTAAAAAAAAAAAAGAACAGGGGTAATTAGGTGTGTTGAATGCCATTTTCATTGTTATATAAGGGTGTAAAAGTAGAGTACACACTTAGGCTGAGCTGCGGTGCCATCAAGTGCACTGCTGTCTCAAACGCACACTATGCCTTCACAAACTAGTACAAACTAGCAAGCATACAAGTATAAACTTGCTGTACTGTAAGTGGTATTCAGCAACGTGTTATGTGTCATTGACTATGGATTTTAACTCCTGTTACATCGTTTGTTGCAGTTAACAAACTTTAAATCAAATCTTTAAGCTTAATGTATAAATCACAAGTGGATGTATGACTTGTGAAATTCTAGACTCATGCCAATGCTTAAAATAACGATTTGACCAATCCTGTTCTTGTGCTAGGAAAACTATTTATTTGTTTATTTATTTGTTTGTTTTTCAGGTCTATCAGCACGTTTGCTGGAACACGTCACAAAAACAAACAAACAACAACAAAGACGCGTGACACAGCAGAAAAACACCAGTGACTGCCGTCATCAAATGTTATCTTATTACCTGATAAGGTTGATAAGAGCTGACACCGCTGTAGCAGCACATACATTATTACCAGTTTGAAATTCATTTAGTCAACCTCAACAGTTCAGTCATCATCGCACATCGACACACACCTGCCGAACTCAAAAACTAGTAAAAAAGTATTATATTGCAACCAGTTCAGACCAAGAATCACAAACAAGTAAATCAAGTTTTTTTCCAACTCTGATCATTTGCTGCTGTATATGAAACGTGTGTGTGTGGCGCACACTCACGCAGGCAGGTGTTGTGGGTGAAGAGGCGCTGCAGTTTCAGGCATTCCTGCCACTGGTTGCCGCTGCCGTCACAGTTGCACCACAGCGACACATCTGCAGAGCTGTTGCTGACGTAGTTGGGCGTCATGATGGTGCCTGCGGTTGTGAAGGGTCAGAGGTTTGGGACAGAATCAATCTCAGAGATCAGGATCTAAGCCACTGGGAGCATTTACTGCCTTCCGCGCTAAAATTTCACTTTGAATTTTCCTTGAATTTTCTTGCCAAATTGTTCAAAGCCTGAAGAGTTCTCTGGTTTGACCTCGTCAGTTTCAAAGCCACAAAGGCCACATTCTGGTGCTTTAAAGAAGCAGTTTGACATTTCTGGATATAATCGATTTCCTTTTTTTCTGATAGGTAAATATTTTACTAGCATAGAATGTGGGGGAAACAGCTGATGCTCAAACACAGTCCAAAACCACAGAAAGAGCCATGCTTTGGCTGAGAGCGAAGATCCTACTGTAGCTAATTACTGTAATGTTGCATATTTGGCTCAGCTTTATTCCCTGATGTAAAAATGTGTTATATTTGTTCTAATGGCTTATTCTGCATGTTTGCTAGTTTAATAATCAGTACAGAAAATGAAAATTTTCTTTATGTGTAAAAAGCTATTTTTGAACATTGGATTGCAGTGATTGCATTTGACCAATTTCGTCTTGGTTACCTAGCAATGTGCCTCCATTTAGCCAGAGCTAATCCATCACAAATTCCACTCTTTATTTTTCTTATTCAAATTCAGTGTAGTAAATTAAATATTTGAATCTGTTCCAGTCTTCCGGTCTTTTTGGTGATCCTGCCGTCCTGAACCACGCCCTGATACAGACACTAGACTGACGATAGCATTCTAATCCTCTTATCTGATAAAGTGAAAAAATGCTTTTTTTTTACAGCTCAGTAGGATTCATATAGGTAACCGTTTCCCAAAGTATTGTAGTGTTAATAAAGTAACTGATCTGATAATGCTGAATCGAGTGCTTCTTAAAGAAAACAATGTTCTCCATAAACATGGGTTTGTATCTCTGCAAGGCGACCCTGGTGTAAAAGGTTGCACCTTTAAAACACTATGAGTCTTGCAGAAAAATCATCCATCACTGTCAGAGTGAGCAGAAAGCCTCTCAACACTTCTCTGTCCAAATCTGTTGTCAGCTGTTATGCCTCTCCACTCTCTTTCTGCATCTCTCCTCAGCTTTTACACTCTCCCCCTCCTTTCCACATATTAATCTCACGTTCCATTTGCCCCACTTTAATATAGAGATTTTTTCATTATTAGGTGTGTTTTGTGGTGATATTTCAATGTATCTTTTGGTCAGTAATTTAAAGCTAAAGTATCCAAAGCCTCTGTGTCTCCTAAATGTCTCTAAATGCCAAAATGTGCCGAGCCACTCTCTCCTGGAAGTTCTGTCTTGGTGCTGGTAAACTGCAGCTTTCTATTTTTTTGTAAGTCAACAACTCATTCCTCTTTTCCCAGATCTACCCCCTCCCTCCTTCCTCCCTCCTTCCTCCCTCCTTCCTCACATGTTCAGTACCTATGAGTCCAGCGTAGGCTCGGAGGCAGAGGCCTGCTGAGTCTTTCAGACAGCCGCTGGCCGTCAGATGAGATGGTTGGCAGTTATTAAGGAAATCAGCCAGTCTGGACCTGGCAACAACACAAACAACAACTCAACATCAAACATGAAAGGCAGGCAAGAAGTTTGTGTGGCTGTGTGTGTTGGAGTGTGCATGAAAAATTGAGATAAATTTTGTAAAAATTATTTATTTTCAACCAAAACGCTGCCACATTTTGTTCCTGTGTACTCTGCCTTCTATCTTTGCTTTTATCGTTGTTTTCATCTTGATAGGTTCGCTGTGGTTCCCATTAGTTAGAAATGGGGGGGGGGGGGGGGGGTATGTATTTTCAAGTCCCAGTTTGCATTTATAGTAAACATTAGAGGGACGGCGGGCGATTACTTTTCCAAAGGGGCCACACAGGAAACTTGGACTGTTGCGGAGCGCTGCACCTGTAAGGTGAACTCAGTTCTGCTCAATATTCATTTTATTTCTTTATAAACTTTATAAAATACCAACATTTTAATTACTATTTAATCAACATTCCTAATAACAACTGACAGCTGTGAGGAAGCCTATGTCACCATGTTCATCCTCACCCTAACCCTCCAAAAGTACAACAGACGGTCTGTGGTTCGGCGCTCTCGCCCTGATAAAGTTAACTACTTTAGTTCCAACATCAACAACACAAGTTCATTTTTAGCACCGACTTACACAACACCTTTTGACACATGATAGAATGAAAATTACCGCTTTCAGTTCTTTGTTGCTTTTGCAGCTTTGCTAGCAAAGGCTCAGATGTCAAACTGTAAACATGTGACTTATTTACATAATAATTCCTCACTGACCTTATGTTCAGGTCTGCATTAGAGGGAAGGTGGAAAAGCCCTGAAGCACCTGAACTATCAACACACAAAAATTAGTCAAACTTTAACCTCTTAAGTTAATAGTGATGTAGTCAGAGTTAGGTTCACATCTACACCCCCCTGCAAAAGTATTGGAACAGTGAGGCCAACATCTTTATTTTTGCTGTAGACTGAAAATTTGATTGGTAGCTTTTATTTCCAGATATTTACATCTGGATGTGATACACAGTTCAGGAGATGGCACCTTTTCTCTAAAGCCACCCGTTTTTCTTGTAAGCAAATCATGCAGCAAGATAAACACGCCAAACACACTGCCAACACTACAAAGACGTTCATCAGGGGCAGGAAGTGGAAGGTTTTAGGCTGGCCTAGTTAGTATCCAGACTTAAACCCTCCAGAGCATTTTACGTGCTAAAGAGGAGACTGGAGGAAGCAACCCCACAAAACAAACAACTGAAAGAGGCTGAAAAAGCACCACAAAAGAAGAATGCAAAGTTTAGTGACGTCTGTGGGTCGCTGGCTTGATTCAGTCATTGCAAGCAAAGGATTTCAAACTAAATAAGAAGTCTTGTTCACTTGAATCTATTTTATCTGTTCCAACACATGAAAAATCACATGAAAAATGGGCGTGTCCAGACAAAAGCAGCTGTTTTCTGAAGTGTGTCATCACATCCAGATGGAAATAGCTGGAAATAAAAGCTGAGATGTTGAGTTTTTGATCTCAAAACTAAACGCTTTCTGTTTATTTCTTTGCTAAGATGATGCCGACAGTCTGCCCCCACAGAGTTCAAACTGTTAACATCTATTGTGCATGTGTCAGTTTAATATCACAACTGGCTCGTATGTTTTCTGGTTGTTGATTGGCCCTTTGAAGTCATTACCTTTGTTGTTGTGAATTCTCCCATAATTTTCTCTTCCAGATTTTTGTAAGGGCCATGACTCTTTTATTATGCATTTGTCACCAGATTCTTATTGTCTGCTTTGCAGTTATTTGCAACTATTGTGACTTTTCTTCCAGCTCTGAAAACAACCACAGCCTTCAGCAACCTAACTGAAGACGACAAACACAAATACAACAGTCAGTGTTAACATGCATGTTAAAAGAGACACGCGCGTCATATTTAATGAAGGGCAGCGCAAATAAAATCAAGAATCAAGGCTAACAGGTGTTTAAAGACTTTTTGTCCGTCAGTGTTGAATAACATGTTATCTTTGATTCACATGGTTTCCTCGCTGTGTGTCACTGGAGCTCCCTGAGGAACATGTCCAGCACTGAACAGGCAGCCGCAAACAAAATGAAACCGTCTCTTAACACAGCTCCTTTTAGTGCAACTCTTTTCACTTTGGAAACCTCATATCAGGTCTGACATTATGACTGGTACAGTGCTCTGCATAAAAGTCTTGAACAACCCTTCATTTCTTTTTTCCTATTTTGCTAAGAAAATGGGAACTAAGTGCAGAAATTTGTTGGAAAATGTAAATGATGTACTAGGAAAATAAGTTAAAACATTAAGGCAACGTTTAAGGCAATAAGGCAACGTTTAAGGCAAAACAGAGTTTGTACAGTACAGTATTTGGTGTGACCACGTGTTCTTCAGCACAGCGTATACTCTTATCAACTTTTCCTGTAATTTCTAGTCTTCAGGAATAATTCTCAAGGCTCTTCTTTGAATGCTGGCTACCTTAAACCATCAATTTCAAATTAGGATTCATCACTGCATACCTATTGCCAATGCTTTTCAGTCCAGTTCTTGTGTAATTTGGCAAACCTCAGCCATTTCTCCCTGTTTCCTTTCCTTAAGAATGGCTTCTTAACAGCCACCCTTCCACTGAGACCACTTCTGATGAGGCTTTGATTCTTCTACTGTAGATAGTTTTTTTTAGGCATGCCACTAATTTTGTCCTCCACTTGTGCAGTTTCCACAAGTTTTATTAAGGATACACTGCACACCGTGCTGAGATATACCATGTTTTTGGCTAATAGCTCTGCAAAAATACTATTTTATATCTGTCAAACTGTTCTCTTTGGCATTTTTAGTAGATTCGACTAAAGAAACAGGAACAAATGATCTATTTTTATGACAGGATTCTAGTAACAAAGTGCCTAAAGACACAATTTATAATGATTCTTTACCAAGTTGTCTGTTGTGTGGAGACACAACATTGTTTCATCCCTTTTTTTTTGCATGAATGATTCATAGGTCAGTGTCAAGTGGCTTTAACAAAATAAACTGTTCAAAGAAACACTTTGAAAGACCTTCAGACTGTCTGGAGAACTATTGCTTGAGACCACTTTAAAAAATTACAAGAAAGTCTGGCTCCTTGAAAGCAAAATATAAAGAAATGAAGCGTGGGTCACGACGTTTGCACAGTACTGTACACCTGCCTCTGGGCTTCATGTCTTACCTGCAGAGGTCCTCTCGGCGGCAGAAGCTCTGTTGGTGCAGGCAGTTCGGTTGCAGACCATCCATATCCTGGTAAGAGCAGGAAGGTACAATGGTTTTCCTCCTCCTCTCTCCACACAGGGTATTGGTGCAGGGGCAGAACAGGACCCCCAGGCTGTACTCCTCAGGCACCCGTTCCAGGAAGCGACGCAATGATCGGTGGCATTTGTGCTGGTAACATCGGTTGGTACCAGGTATCGGCTTGGTGCAGGCTAGGACATACTCTGATCGTAGGTTACCGCACTTTTCGTACAGGCCACAGTCTTGTGCTGCCTTCAAGCACTGGTTCTCACCATCCAGTTGCATAAAAGATGAGGCTGGGGGGAAGGTGAGTGTCAAAAGAATGAACTCAGAGAAGATACTCCATACTCTTTGACTACAAATGGACAGTCCTCAATATGCCTCATTTCTGTTTGAGTTTTACCAAGCTGCATCTGCATGGTTCAGTACTGGAACCAACCCATTATCTATAGTTATAATCAAAGCCCACCCACCTGATGGCACATTTAGGCCACATAGTTACTCACTTTAATGTGCTTTATTTTCCTTGCATATTTGGCAAACAGCTTCATGCTAAATCAATGCGAAAAATAGTCTGTTGCATAAAATTCAGTTCAATTTTATTTATATAGCACAAAATCACAACAACAGTCACCTTAAGGCACTTTATATTGTAAGATAAAGACCCTACAATAATAGAGAAAGAAAAAACAACAATCAGATGACCTCCTATGAGTAAGCATTTGGCAACAGTGGGAAAGAAAAACTTCCTTTTAACAGGAAGAAACCTCCAGCAGAATAAGGATCAGGCAGGAACAGCCATCCGTCACGAGCAGTTGGGGTGAGACAAAAGACACATTGTGGAAAAGAGCCAGAGTTTAAAAATAATTAATGATTAAATGCAACGTGGTGTATAAACACAGAGAGTGAAGAGAGGTGAACGTAGAAGAAATGCTCAGTGCATCATGTGAAGCGCCTAGAAGCCTCCTAGGTCTGTTGCACTTTAACTAAAGCAGGATTCAGGTTACCTGATCCAGCTCTAACTATATGCACGATCAAAGATAAAACTTTTAAACTTAATCTTAAAAATAAAGCAAGTGTCTGTCTCCTGAATCCAAGCTGGGAGCTGGTTCCACAAAAGAGGACCTGAAACTCGAAGGCTCTGCCTCCCATTGTACTTTTAAATATCCTAGGAACCACAAGCAAGCTTGAAGTCCAAGTATGAAGCGCTCTATTGGGGTGATACGGTACTATGAGGTCTTTTTCTTTTACATTATTATCATAAAACTTTACTTGCAGGAAACCTCTCTTGGACCAGTGTCTATATTTCTGATTCCAAACCTTTTCTGTTTGATTGCAGAAAAAGACACAAAAATAGCTCCATAGCAGAATCATTCATTTAAAATAATGTCAATCAACACGCAACAAACAGGCTCATCAAATTGATTATTATCAATTATATTATAATAGAATATTCAACTCATAATTTAGGTGTTAAAAATAGACTACTGCATAATTATTTTGATTTCTCTAAAAATATATATTTTTTAGCTCACTAATTAACTAAACTAACTAAATTCAACTACTACATGTTTTTGCAGCTTATCTGGCACCGACACACTGTATGCGTGTGCTGTTTTTCACCAACCAGAGGCACCTAGGTTCAGTAGTTGGTCCTTTGGTATCACATAGGACACATTTGTGCTCACACAGTTAAAACAATGTGGCCGTATACAGCCCAGACAACCTCTTAATGTGGTCTTAGTGATCCAGTTTCAATGTGTCTTCAATGTGTCTTGGATGAATTCACACCTGTACTTAGTTCGGTTGTGATCAGAATAAAACTCCTGTTAATGCCAGGTATGAACAAGACCATAGACAAATAGGCACATGCAGGGGTTAAAGAGGGATTTGGCAGACTACACTCTACAATATATAAGCCTATGTTGCCATTATGGCTGCTTTCCAACCCCTAGCTAGTATCAAGGTGGAAAAATCTTCTCCCCTCGTAGTTATATCTCAATCACTATGAACTTTGAATGAACACGTCAAAGGGATGAGACAAAAAAAGCATGTGTGCAAGTGAGATCATGTGGTGACTTAACTGTCTCTGTGGTGAAAAGGACCATGAGAATGCAGCTCATAAAACCTGAAATTGCTTGATAATATTTTGTATTAAACTGCCAATCAGATTTAATTACTCATTAATTGAAGGTGCCAGAATGCCATTCTGGATCTTTCTGGCCCATTTTAACGCCTGAATATACCCAGAATACTTGGTAACACTGCGGTAGAGAGAACTACTAACAGTTTTCTAAATTTCAAAGTCATTGTTTTCTCATTTTAAAGTTTTTCTAATATGAATTAAGGGGATGGAGTGGTATCTTTAAAAAATAAAATCTTTTTGTTAATCACTTCAGTGAAAATTTTGAGCTACTGCACACATTGGGCTTTTCTGTTACTGGCATTAATTTTGCATCTGCCCTCAATTTTCTGACATTTTTAATTGTTTTGCAAGAAAGAGAGCCGCTCCAAATTGATTGCAACCAAATTTCCCACCAATTCACTGCTGAATGGGTCAATCTCAGCATACAGTTTATTGCTGCTTGAGAGCATTAAGACAGCTCTGCAGTGACCAAGCCTCACGACAGAGAGCCCAAAGGTTAGACTGAAATGTGCTGAGTAGCGTGCTGTGTCGATGGAGGAAAAGTGGTCCACAGTTCATTTTAGGAACGAGAGAAGTTTAATTCATTGGGTTCAGATGAGAAACATTATATTTGTGGGAAATCTGGGGAAAGACTTTGTAACGTGACTGTGGGAAGACACCAGTCAGTGTGAACAAGGAAGCAGCAGGAGTTGTGCCTCTTACAGAACTACATGGCAAGGTGAACAATAATGTTTATCTTAAGGTCCGTCACAAAGAATCTGTTCCATCCCTGTACTGAGCTTCCAATCAAGCAGCAACTTTTATGCAAGACAATGCATCTTATCAAACTGGAAAACAGGTAAAACACTTCCTATAAGCTAAGAATGCTGAAATAAATGATTGATTTGTTCAGATGATTGAGTCCTGATATGAAGCCAATTGAGAATCTCTGAAAGATGACTGGGAAAAGGTTATGCATAAGAAACCCATGATAGTTACCAAAGTATCGAGGAGACTTTAAGAGGGAATGAGATCAAAGCTGATAATATTCTGCAGGCACAGATGTCTGGAAGTCATTCATACCAGTGTTATGGAAAACATGCTGTCTAGTTGCTGGACTGAAGAAGTCGACACCATTTTAATGACTTAACAAGACAAGCTTAATGACCATCAACCAGGTGCCTTCACATGATGTCATGAAGGTACTGGAGAAACTAGCTTTGGCCCACATAAGACCATAGGAGGAAACATCTCTTGAGTCTCTGCAGTTTGCATACGGACCAAATCTGGGACCGGTTGATGCAATCATCTACATGCCACAGAGAGCTTATTCCCATCTAGACAGCCAGATTGAATGGCTAAATAGAACAGGTGCATGGTAAGGTTCACCTTCTATGTGACAGACAGGCCACAGTATGTGAGACTGGGCTGTGCTCCGACAGGAGGTCCACTGTGCAGTCTCCTACCTGTTCAGCCTTTACACCTTGGACTTTCAGTACAACTCTGGGTCATGCCACCTGCAGAAATACTCTGATGATTCTGCAGCGGTTGGCTGCATTGGTGATGAGCAGGATGAGAAATACAGAGCACCAGCGGGTGATTTTGTGGAGCGGTCTGGGAGGAATTATCGTCTTCTGAATGTGAATGAGGCCAAAGAGATGGTGACTGACTTCAGAAGGACCAGGATGACTACACAACCCACGTCTATCCTGGGAAAGGAAAAGGTGGTGGAGAAGTACAGGTACCTGAGCATCCACTTAGACAACAAGTGAACTGGTAGACCAACACAGAGACTGTATTTAAAAAGGGGATGAGCAGGTCCTTCAGTGTGTGCAGCCAAATGATGTGGCGAGCACAGCGCACTTCGCTGTGGTTTACCGGCGGAGCAGTGACAACAACAGACTGAATCACAGGTTGGCGGTGTGATAGGCTGCAAACTGGACACATGTGAAGCTGTGGTGGAGATGAGGTCACTAAACATCCTGTTACCCATCATGGATAATCCTGACCACCATCTGCACCACCTACTGGACAGCCAGAGCTTTCTCTAACAGACTGATTCAGTTCCGCTGCCACAAGGAAAGATATAGGAAATCTTTGACACCACATGCCATCATCCTCTATAATACAATATATCTGATCCCTCTTTGCCAGATATTAGTATTAGTGTCATTACTATTATTAGTAGTATTAATAGCAGTAGTATTTCATTATCATTTTAACCACTGTAACAAAAGAATTTCCCAAATAAGTATAACTTATTTCTCATGTATAGAACATTGGCCTTTGCTATGTATTATGCTATACAGTAATTCAGTGAATTAAAAAAACATCAAGTGTATACTGGCTGCATACTGGTGCTCTTTACCAAAAAGACTCTGAATATACAGCACCAGTCAAAAGTTTGGACACACCGTTTGGCTGGAACTGTGCATCACCGAAGTCATGAAAATGCTTTATGACAGAAGAACAAGTCATTATGAAATGTGTGGTGTCTATCCAATAAGCAGATGCAGAGACACTTTTCTGGATAAATGAAAGCATGCAGCTGGTCATAAGAGAGTTACCTAACGCCGCTAATCTGAGCGCACAATGAAAACCCTTGAGGGTGAAAATACAGTTGATGTAAGCAGACTTAGAGAAGCAGAGAGCAGACAAGACCAATAAAAGATCGGTGTAACGGCAGCCACTCGTTACTGTATATTGATTGATATATACTGAACATCATCTGAGGCTTAGTGACCCATTGATCTGCTTCACTGGCATGTATTTGTACAACAGAGCTGTAGAGCTATCTGTCATTAAATGCTCAGTGTGCAACGGTCAAATCCACAAACTCAGTCTGCCTAATCATAACAAAGACTGCATGACGGACTGTGTGCATGTCAGGTTGTTTTACCTGCTACTAAGGAGGCCATGCGAGTATCCACGAGTGTGTCGTAATATGGAGACGTTTCCAGATCCTCCTGCCCTGGAGAAAAAGGAGCACAGAAACATTGGCAAATCAATATGTGATTGTTTACAATTAGAAAAACGTGTTTAAAAGAAAATTTGAGGAAGTGAGTGGAGGCATCCATCCATCCATTCGCTTCCACTTATCCTTCATGCTCTCATTCACACCTATGGGCAATTTAGATTAGCCAATTAACCTAACCCCACTAATGCATGTCTTTGGGAGGAAACCCACACAGACACGGGGAGAACATGCAAACTCCACACAGAGAGGGCCCGGGCCAAGGTGGAATCGAACCCAGATGGAACCAACTGTGAGGCAGCAGTGCTAACCACCACGCCACCGTGCTGCCCGTGAGTGGAGGCGAAATAGAAATTCCCCACCGAAATCCACACGTCCGTGTAATTTGATCGGAAAAGGTGAATAAAATTAAAGCATGTAGTTCGTTGCAGCTTCCCAGTGAAAGTTCATGCTAGGTGACTGGATTAAGGTTATGTTCTCTCTAAGTTTGTTAAACTTAATGCAGTTAAGGAGCTATACTCATACACCATCACTTCACGTTCACTTAGAAAGTCCGAGGTCAAAATAAAGGTACAGCTGAACCTGTCTTTGGGAACAACAATAACTTTCCAACCATCCATTTTCTGCTGCTTATTCTGGGCCATGTTGCAGGAGGAGCAGCCTAAGCAGAAAAACCCAGACCTCCCTCTGCCCGGCCACCTCCCCCAGATTATCCAAGAAATGTCGAGGCATCCCCAGGGCACCTGAGAGATGAAATATCTCAAGCTTGTCCTGAGCCTACCCCGGGACCTCCTCCTATGAAAGCCTCAAGAGCTGGAGATCGCACCACCTCCATCCAACCCCTATGGCACCTCCTGCAGGTGGTGAGCCCACAGGAGGGCAGCCCTATGTTGGCTCTTCAAGATCATCAGGGCCATTTGAGCCCCATGGGCTAAGGCCCGGCCACCAGGCGCTACCCCCATTCTGCTGCCCCAGGTCTGGCTCCAGGGTGGGGCCCTGGTAATCCGGTCCTGGCCAAGGTAAAATGGTCCTTTTACATTTTCTTCATAGGGGTACTGGGAATAAGTTTATGCTTTAGTTTTCAGGGTCTCTGGCAAACATTTGAAAATAGTTGGGAACTGTGCCATAGAAGCGCTGCTTGGTTTGTGCTCACATGCAACTTTTGAGCACTACGCCAAGTAAAACAGATTTTTGTGGGGAATAAGGAAACTGAAACCTGCTTGAAAAATATATAAAAGTAACAGAAATGTAATATTTTCCGTTTTGATGATGATGGACAAAGACACAGTGACCTGTGGTTTGTGGATGCCAAATTGCAAAGGTTAGGTGGGATTTAGCTGCTGCTGTGCTGCAACCATGTTTTGTGCTTCATATTTCATATTTTGTAAATATCAGTAACAATGTGAGAAAAAGGAGGTGTTCTGTAACCAGCTGTTGTGATAAGGAACTAGTTCCAGTGCCATCCAGGGGTGGAGACTTTCTGGATATTAACTGTTCATTACAGCGGGCTGAATGACACACTTACACTTAACGCAATGTTTTGTTCTCATTTCAATATTCTAAAGTTGTCTTTGTGGAGTGTGTGTGCTCTGTGCACACACCTCCCGCAGTACAAAGACATGCTTTTGGGTTAGATGATAATTCTAAATTGATTGTAGGTGTGTGAGCGTGTGGTTATCTCTCTCTCTCTCTGTGTGTGTTAGCTCAAACGGTCACCTGTCCAGTCGATCGTTGTCTTTTGGGTTTTGTGTTATTTTGGGAGTTTTCAAATTATTAGTCATCTATTTCAGTTTGAGTGTCTGTTTAAATTAGTAATAACAGTAATCTTCCTAGTGTTCCTGTTTGTGCCTCCCTCGTCCCTGACTTTGTAGGTGTTTTTACTGAGGTCTGTGTTAGTCTCTTTGCTTTAAAGACTGTATTCCTTTTGCAGCCAGTGTTAGTGTTTCTGTCTTTCTTCCTCTGATTCCCTGATTACTTTCACCTGTCTCCCCCAATCAGTTCTCAGTGTATTTTACTGTTCAGTCCTTAGTCTTTGCATCTGTGAATTTTTCCTGTACGCTGTGGGCTCACACACACACACACACACACACACACACACACACACACACACACACACACACACACACACACACACACACACAATCAGTTATGGACTGACTTCCCCAGAGCCCAGACCTCAACATTATTGGTAAATGGACTGCTACTTTTATAGCACTTTTCTTCTCAATTTGAGCACTCAAAGCACTTTCTACTGTAAGTCTCATTCACCCAATCATACACACATTCATACAGTGCTTTAACTATACCTAAGCACTTTTATCTAACATTCAACACACACACACACACACACACACACACACACACACACACAGATACTCCAATAGATGCATCAGAGGCAAAGTGAGGGTTCAGCATCTTGCCCAAGGATACTTCGACACATGGACAGGAGGAGCCGGGGATAAATCCACCAATGATCCAATTGGTAGATACCTCGCACTACCACCTGAGCAACAGCTGCCCAACATTATTGAAGCAATGTGGGATCATCTTGACAGAGAACAGAACAAAAGGCGACCAACATCCAAAAAAGGGCCTTGAATGTCCTTCAAGAAGCCTGGATAAGTATTCCTGAAGACTGCTTAAAGAAAGCTTGCCCAAGAGACTTCAGGCTGTGTTGAAAAATGCAGGTGGTTATACCAAATATTGACTTTCAAGCTTGTTAGATTTATACAAACTCTTTTTTTGAATTACATTGTATTGCCATGTGTGCATGGACATGTTTCAATGAATGGGGGCGAATGAAGACATGTTGCATAAAGTGCTTTGAGTGCTCAGGTAGACTAAAAAAGCTCTATATAAGAACCAGTCCATTTACCATACAGTAACATTTAAAAAAGATTGAACTTACTTTACATAAGCTATGCACAAGCAAATGAGTGTATCTAATAATAAGACAAAGGTAGATAAAAATATTTATTTTAGTATTTCTGAATATCAGGCACCAACGCTAAACACCCTGATAATAACTATTATGTAAGATATCTCAGTGAGCACAAATTATTGTTAAAGTTCTTCTTGTTTAGTTTACAACTATTCAATTAAATTTAATTCAATTAAATTTTATTTATATAGCTCCAAATCACAACAAGCAGTCGCCTCAAGGCGCTTTATATTGTAAGGCAAAGACCCTACAATAATTACAGAGAAACCCAACAATCAAAACGACCCCCTATGAGCAAGCATTTGGCGACAGTGGGAAGGAAAAACTCCCTTTTAACAGGAAGAAACCTCCA
>JAVDPK010000800.1:13232-31330 GCA_034780415.1 Cichlasoma orientale | reverse complement strand
TAAAGTACAGATACCTGAAAAATCTACTTAAGTACAGTAACGAAGTATTTGTACTTCGTTACTTCCCACCTCTGCTGCTAATTAATGTTAAGTAACAGACTGATAAAGCACTGGAATTTAAGTCATCAAAACTTAAGCACAAAGAAACTAGGCTGGTCTGTACCACACAGCTTTCAGCTACAGCCCCCTTAAGCTGCCAGTACTCCTGCTACATTGATCACTTCATGCGCCCGCCGATAACATTATTACACAGTCACATCCATTTATGCTCGCCATTATGGCGCAGGTAGCCACTGCAGTGTTTCCCTGAATGAGATTTTTGTCCTTAGTCAGCACACTTTTAAAATGACCCCACTCGCTTTAAACCTTCCACTACAAAGGCCTGAGTTGTGCGTTACCTTAATACACCCCAACACAATCCAACCACACTGACCTGGCCACAGGCGAACCCTCCAGTATACGCGCAGGCACAGCTCCTCCTTGCGGAAGCCTCGCTGGCATTTGCAGGTCAGTAGAAAGGGGTAATTAGCTAGCAGGGCCTCTTGTCTCTCCAGGCACTCAGATGCCGCCTGCTCTGCCAGTTGGGACACCGCTGTATCTGTTGCACACAGCTCTAAGCCCCGATACAGCGCCTCGCACCGAGGCTCAGCGGCGCACACACGATGAGCTTCAACGCAGTCAGTGGTGGAGGCAGCAAAGTTGGAGATGGATGCTGAGGATGGGAACATACCTGGAAGGACAAAAGACAAGAAGGAAGGTCTGTTAACCTTTTAACATCTGTAACTTTACCTGCAGTTTTCTCCTGCTTTGCTACCCAAAGGGAAATTCTATAACGGAAGAATTGTGGGGCCAAAATGCAAGTAAAGCACTTGATTTGAAAGGTAACATTTCTGAAACTATACATTTTGAGCATGTGCACAGACTGGTTCTTATATAGTGTTTTTCTTATCTACCTGCACCATATACAACATGCCTCATGCAAGCACTTTTTTTCTATGCTAAGTGCTTTCTATTGAACACACTGATTGGATGCATCAGGAGAAACTTGGGCATCATTCCCAAGGATGCTTTGGCATGCAGACTGGAGCTGCCAGGCATCAAACCACCAACCTTCCAATTAGTAGGTGGCCTGTTCTAGCTCCTGATCCTCAACCACCCCAAGTGAATAGTGGCAACCTAACCGTAACCCTACTGCTAAACGGTTCACTGGAGACCTGGTGGACATTTAAAGGTTCAGTAAGTAAACGGAAAATAATATCACAAAAAGGGAAAGAACGAGGTGTAAGGTCAGATACATGAGCAAGGTCTCAGAAAACAGATCTGCAGCATATACAGTGTTCAAAAAAATTAAAGGAACGCTTTTAAATCAGATTATAGCATCAAGTCAGTTAAACTGATATGGTCAGTAGCAGAGGGGGTTGTTAAACAGTTTCAGCTGCTTTGGTGTTAATGAAATTAACAACAGTTCCACTAGAGGGGCAACAATGAGACAACCCCTTAAACAGGAACACATTTACACATTTTCTCCTCATCTTTTATTACCCTTTTTTTTCACTAGTTTTATATTTGGCTAGTTTCAGTGTGCATCGAGGAAAAGAATGAGCACTGCCCAAACAATCAGAAGCAGACTTCATGAGGAGGGTGCATCCTCTGACATCCTCCAGTGGGCCCTGTCCTCACGGCCATGCACCGTTTGGCATTTGCCATAGAATACCAGAAATGGCCGGTCCACCACTGACGCCCTGAGCTTTTTACACATGAGAGCATCTTCACCCTGAGCACATGTGACAGATATGAAAGCATGTGGGGACCTTACAATATACTGAGAACCATTTTGAATTGCTGCAGTGAAATTTCGGCAAAATTTAATTTTTTCACTTTGATTTTTGGGGAGTCTTTAAATTCAGCCCTCTGTAGGTTGATCATTTTCATTTCCATCAAACAATGTGGCCTCTTTTCATTCCCAACACATGTGCGTATCAGCATGGCTGTCCAGCATGATTTCTTTCCCACACATCTGGTGTGTTTTTAAAGTGTGTTTAATTATTTGAGCAGTATATTATAGTGACTTGCAGAGCCAATTGATGAACTGTTGCAGTTAGTGACCTGAACAATAATGTTACTGTTTGTATTATTGTTGTATGTTTACTCTTTTGTAGAGCACAATTTTTCTGATATAGAATAAAAAAGTTGGTGCACCAGTTAGTGAGCAACAGCAGCTTGATCTGGACACAGGTACTGGTGTTTTGCACCCTCAAAGATCAGCACTGTCAAGATGGCGAGCCACAAATTTACTTTGCCCCTACAAGAGCTGTCAGCTGCCTCATTTCCATTGGAATGAACTGAATTAGCTGTGAAATTTCACTAGTTTAAAGCACTTGTGTGAGCAGGCCTGACAGTTTCTCTCTGCAAATTCATAATATTTTTTTGATACTTTAACACTTTAACTTCTTTACGTTCTTAACATCCACCAGGGCACTGGCAGTTCATCTGGGCTTAGTTTTTTTTTCCTATTTGGAGCACTTAAATGATAAAAACTGTTAAAAAAAAATTAAAATACCAATAATAATAATAAGAAGAAAAAAGGTTATTTAGCCTGTGCCTTTAAACAAATTTAATCTCAGTGGGTTA
This sequence comes from Cichlasoma orientale, assembly GCA_034780415.1. Lineage (NCBI taxonomy): Eukaryota > Metazoa > Chordata > Actinopteri > Cichliformes > Cichlidae > Cichlasoma > Cichlasoma orientale. The sequence continues at coordinate 28,699 of JAVDPK010000800.1, read as the reverse complement.
AAGTGGCCAAACTCCAGCTTAGCTTGTAAGCTGGGCTTTCTGTGATGTTCATGGACCAGTACTGAAATATAGAAAAAGCCTGACTGTCAGACTTTGGCCCGTGTGCAGAAAAAAAACAAACCTTCTCTACATTTTCTTCTGCTTATCCAACTCCCAACCTATCCCAACTACCACAGAGCGAGAGGCAGTGTACACCCTGGACAAGTCACCAATTTGTCACAGGGCTAACATTAATATCTATGGGCAATTTAGAATCACCCTAATCCCATGCATATCTTTGGAATGTGGGAAGAGATCAGAGTTCCCATGCAGACACAGGGAGAACATGCAAATTCCATACAGAAAGGCGATTCAGTTTGTTTTTGAAGGGTCCTTGGTCACCCCTGGCTCAGTACACATAACCGCAGTATTGACTGGAGTCAAAATAATATCTCTGTTTGGAGTATCTGGTGCCAGAAGAATTGCCTAAAATCTGCTTCACCTCCACTGACTCTCTTCCCTCAATCTGAACCACCAGGTCTGTAATCTGTTCCTGAAGTGTATCATGACCTCACTGAAGTATTGTTGAGGAGAGGATTCAGCTTTCCTTCTCCCTGCCCTGTGTTATGCTTGATCCCTTGACCCCTGCACGTAGGAGAGGTGTAGGCATGCAGAACCTCCCCAACTGAGACTGTTTTCTCCTGTTGCCTCCGTCTCCGAACAGATACGACTTGTTTGCCCCATCTGCTTCATTGTGTTATTGGCCCATTTTACCTGTGTAGGATAACTGCACTTCTGCCCAGCAGTAGTGTAATATGTGTATATGGTCTGTTTCCTTTATACCTATGAATTCCTCTCTGCGCTGCTGCATGCTCTGTACTGAATGAATTCCTTCTTGCAAGAATAAACTTTCAACATACAACTCCAGCAGTAGAGTTATTTTATTTAATGCACTAAATTTGCACAACAGTATTCAGAAAAACCTTTCTCTCTCTCTCTCTCTCTCTCTCTTTCTCTCTCTCTCTCTCTCTCTCTCTCTCTCTCTCTCTCTCTCTCTCTCTCTCTCTCTCTCTCCCACGTCACAGGCCTTATGACTGTTTCATAGATTTGCTTCCCGGGGCCACTCTGCTGACGAGCCAGCTATATAGTTTACCAGTACCCGAGCCAGAGGTCAAGGAAAGGTACATCACAGACTTCCTCAAAGCGGGAATAATTTGCCTGTCTTCTCCTCTTTGGGGAGGTTTTGTCTTCATGGAGAAGAAAGACAAATCTTTCCATCGCTGTATTGACTTCCACGGCTTGAACAAGATCACAAAATTTAAAACAAATACCCATTACCACTGTTATCCTCTGTTTTTGAGCCTTTACAGGGAGCCACCATGTTCCCTAAACTGGATCTGCACAATCCCTACCACTTGGTTCTCGACAATTTTCCACCACTGGCTCCTCCACAGAAGATGAGACCATCCTGCCTCCAACCTGCATAAATGGTTCCCTGACTTGGGAGACCACACAATAACCTTCCTGCAACATCTGCTCTGGTAGCCTTCCCTTTTAAGGATGTCCATGAATATGTCTCTGTCTGCTCTGTTTGTGCCCAGAATAAGTCTTCTAACTCACCTTCCGCTAGACTCAGACCTCAGACCACTTCCCACTCCTGGCCGCCCATGGTGTCACATCACATTGAATTTTGTGACTGGTCTTCCACCATCCTCTGACAATATGGTAATATCAACCATCATTGATCACATCACCAAAGCTGTCCATTTTGTTGCTCTTCCCAAACTCGTAACAGCTCTGGTATTCCTGATGGCATTGTATCAGACTGAGGACCTCAATTCACCTTCTGTGTCTGTAAGGACTTCTGCTGCTGCACCTGGAGCTCAGGTCTCTCTTCTGGCTAATGAGCCAACCAGTATCTGGAAGCCACCCTTGGGTGTATCACCTCCTTCAACCAGTCCACCTGGAGCTCCCAACTGTCCTGGATCAAGTAAGCACGTAACTCCATGACCTCCACCGCAACTGGTCTCTCCCTATTTTACCAACCTCCACCTTTTCCAGCTGTGGAAGGTGAGATATCCGTTCCTTCTCTACAGCATCACTTACATTGGTGTCCATGGTTATGGAGGTCCACTCAAGCAGCTCTTCTTAGAACCAAGCAGCAGAACAAACATCTGGCTGACTGCCATCAGATCCCTGCACAAAGCTGCCATCTAGGTCAGAACGTCTAGTTATTTCTTTATTTTGTTCATGTCATAACATGATACAGCAGTTTGTCCTTTTGTTTTTTTCCTTTTTTTTCCTCCCTCCTCTTTAGAAACAACAAAACAAAAACAAAAACAGAAAGAAAAAAAAATTTAAAAAAAAAGACAAACAAATTAAGCATGCATTTTTTTTTCTTTTTTCATGAACAAAAAAGGAACAAGAAGAAGAAAAATCTTATAATTCAATAGTTATCAACTCAAAAGTTCCTTTACGGTCCCAATCAACTATATTGGTCCCTTTGAAATCAAGTTTCTGGTTAACCCTGACTCTGCTCATCTCAAACTACCCCGCAATATGAGACTTCACGATGTCTCCCAGCTAAAACCCACGTGGTCCCGCCTGTTGGCTCACCACTTTCTATCTCTCTCTTCCGTTGCTCTTTCTCTCCCTCTTTATCTCCGTGTTTTGTGTGAGTGAGTTAACCTTGCCCTTGCGTTTCAGGGGCGGGACAACATCAATGGATACTTTACATACAATTAGTCACACAGCCACTACGAGTCATTTAATATTGCAATACAGTATCAGTCAACTGTGTCCAAACTTGGCTGATACTGGAGGTTCTAATGAGCTACTTTATATGTATCTACTATAGGCTCATTCTTTGTTTATTATTTCTAGCATTACTTACTAAACTATCCATTGATGTTGTCACTGTGGATGGGGTAGAACTCTAATATCATAGAAAACTGATCTTCCTAACATGTTTAATGTAGAATCAGTTTTAACCAAGCGGCACCCTCTGGGGACGAAAAATGAAGCCAGTGCCAAACTGCAGTCCCCATGGTAAAATGCCCAAATTACAGCAACCTGTTTATAGCCTTGTAAAACCTGGTTTTGAAAGGTTTTCCCCCTTCATAACAACTGGACTGTAGCTGATTATGTTTGTTAAGGCTTACAGTTAGGACTTTGGAAGGTGTGCCATCCATTGTGACTGCTAGCTGTCTGCTTGACTTGTTTAAATAAAGACAAACATTTAAAAGAAGTGAACTACAAGGATGTCTGTTTAATATTAATGTTGCTGCAAAGTTTGAGGCTTTGTTACCATAACTAACAAATGGACTGCATAATTTAATAGTAAAATTACACTATCACAAAATTCTGTCCACTTTGCTTTGACCCCTCAAACAAACCCCACCGGAGTCAAACTGAAAGCTGGCTGAGACGCTTTGTTTGAAGAATTCTCTGTGTGGTTGTTTGGTCTGCATCAATGAACCAGGCACCATGCCAGTTGTCATGGACCAGGAACACAGTGATAATTCCACTCATCTAACTTTCAATGAGTAAAGCGTCCCATTTTCTGTCATTCCAGCAGTCCACCTCCTCTTTGTTTTCTTTCCTGCTTGAAGCAGTCTACAATAAATGCTCTCCAGCCAGGAGATTCACAGCTGGCAGGCATGGATGATCTTCAAAGCCAGTTTTTTCATTTATGGCAAATTGACTGGTTCTGATTAAGCACTTTTTTTACTCTATTTGATCACTCAAAGCTCTTTTTATACCACGTCTCATTCACACAAGCACTTTTTCCCACATTTAAGTGCTTTCTATCTAACATTCATGCACATTCACACTTGAATGTATGCATCCGGAGCCACTCGGGGTTCAGTATCTTGCCGAAGGATACTTTGGCATGCAAACTGGAGCAGCCAGGGCTTGAACCACCGACCTTCCGATTAGTAATGACCTGATCTACCTGAACCAGAGCCATCTGTATTATTTATAGATGGCACTTGGATTCTGTGGAACCCAAACTTTCTCCAAAAGGAACTGTTGTTTTCTGAAGTGAGATTTTTTTGATTTGCAGTAGCAAAAAAAAAAAGAAATCTGAGGCTCCCCTGGTAAAATTCAATCGCTGATACACATAGGGACAGAGTACAGAGAAGTAATGTGAGGACAGCAGAAATATCATACAGGGAGGAGAAACAGGGGGGAATGGAAAGACAGGAAAAGGGAGAGGTCGGGGTGCAGGAGAGAGCAAGAGACATAGTAGCAGAGATTGTGAGTGAGCGTACCAATGTGAACCTTGATGGGTTGGACATGCGCACAGCATGAAGCACAATCAGCATGCACTACCGAAAATGATGTTCTTAGAATCACAAAGATGCACACAAATGCACACAGAAAACACACACACTGATGTAAAAAAAAAACAAAAAACACCCACAGACACACACACATGCATGGCTACCCTGAGAAAGACCCTTTTATGTGCGTGTCCTGCTGGGAGGGAGACTGGGAGGCACAGAACCCATCATAATTACCAGAACACAATACTGCACAACCACAGGGGAGGGTCTGTAGCACACAACCTCACACACACACATTTCCAAACACACACGCCGCTGTCAGAATAAAGTGGTCGAGACAGCATAAACAGCTTAACACTCAGTGCCAGATCAGTAGACAGTGTGTAAATTGAATATTGAGTGTGCTGATGAAAGACTAACCATATACATAAAACATTCTAGGTTCAACAAACAGCCTTTGTGGAGTGCTGCATCCCAACACTTTGCCACAACTCTCTTTGTCCACACATGAGACTAACCACTCAGCCTGGCCGGCTTGATTCCGAGCAGCTCTCTGCCCAGACGCCCGCCAGTGTCACATCATCACACTTCTACAAACAGTCACTCATTTCCGTCTCCGCTGTGCAGCACGTTCTCTGTAAAACTGCTCCAATCATGTTTAGGTGACGCACACAGTATCTGCCTGGAGCACCAGGCTCAAAGAACCATATAGTTTTATTTCATATGTGTAAGATTAGCACAGTCATCTAATTCACGGGCTCACTATTTCACATTTTGGCACTCAGTTAACCGAAAAAGTCAGTGCTTTGATAAAGAAATTGTTACGCCTGGATATATTTCGGTGTGAGTAGACTGTTGCTCTACGTTTAAAGATTTAAGTGAAATAAGGTATCAGCTGAGCCATCAGCTCAGTGCTATATCAATTCATATATACATATATGTGCCTACTTCATATAGAGCATATTTAATATGCTTTAGGCTGTCCACAGTTATTGTGAATCTGCAAGCTACTTTGGAACCCATCTCCATCTTAGCTCCTCCCTTCATTCAGCATCTGGCTGAAGCGTCGCTGATGCCTGCTCTGTTTTTTGTTGGGTCTTGGTGCTGCATGTACAGTATACTGATAGAAGAATAAGGAGGTCCCAAAACGGAGCTATTGTGTGTCAGTTAGTTTTGTTCTCTTTGTTCTCTGATTTCCAAGACACGGGAAATTCCAAGATTTTGCCAAAACTGGATCATGGTTAGACGTTAGTTAGGGTTACATAAATTTCAGATCTTTAATGGTCTTCCATGAGCCTTCATTTTTTTTTTATAATAAAGCCATAATATTCAAAGTTAAATATTTCTGTCTCAAGAGAAAAATAAGCTGGGCAGTCAAATCTATTTAATACACATTTTTTCTGTGAGAATGGGCTAGTGACCTTGCAACTTTGACCTTTTTAATCAAGACCTAATGATTACATGCCATGCCAAATTAGGAGAAATTCCCTCAAGGCAGTCATGAGGCATGAGACAGTTGTTAAACCAAAAGCAGCATGGGATTTAGATGGAGCCAGCATCAACTGTCATGATCTAAAACCATCAAAACATGGCAGAAAAACTACTTTCTTTCCAAACGGTTAACGAAACCCAAGCCCGTTGGGTGGAATGTACACAAGTATTCTTTTGGTGCATGATATGATTGCATAGCAACTGCCAATAATTCAGTATCAGTACAACACATCTTCTCCTCGACAGGACTACACCATCTCCAGTCCACAAAGAAAGGCAGACCGCCACCTTTTTTCTTGCCACTAGTTTTAGCATCTCCGTCTGACTGTATGAGGGTGAAAGCAGGTAGAGCCACATTAGAGTCTGAGATGTTTTGATTCAACCATGTAGCAGTAAAACACACGAGACTGCACTCAGGGTATACTCTCTGACTAATCACCAATATCTCCCGCTCATCACTTCTGTTGGGCAGAGAATTGACATTTCCCATGATGACTGTTGCCAGAAAGCACTTATATTTCCACTTTCAAGCCTTCACCTTTGCACCAACAGGGCAATAGGGTGGTGTCTTCCAGATTGGCTCCATTTCAATGAAAAAACTCTTCTCCCCACAGAAGTATCCAATCCAAAGTACCCGGTAAGGATCAGAGCTACAAGACTTTGCTGCTACCAGCTGAAGCGCATGTTTAGAAGGGAAGATTAAACTTTTGTTTCTACACAGTGTCCGCAGGTGGCCGGCAGCACTCTCCATCAATGATGGTGGAGTTTGTGATTTTCCCACTGAAAGCAGTGAGAATCCAGTATGCCGCACAGCATCATTGTGTGAGCTCAGTCTGGAGAGCTGCTTCTAGAAAGACCTCATTCAGGCTCAGTACAAGTGTTTAACATTCACTTGATTAGGCAATTGTGACATTTCCCTAATGGTCCGGGATTTTTATCTGACTCACACCCAAGAGAACTACATAATAACATTAAACAGACTGAGTCAGCTGGTTATGTGTTGAGGAACACAGAATATTGAACACAGAAATATTAAATACAGAAAGACTTTTCTAAATTGGAATCGATCCACGTGGGAAATAAATCAAATTCCCCGGATTTGTTAGTCTGGTAGCGGTATGATAAAATACACAGCAGCAGATAGCATTGGATGATTTCCTCTCCTTCTTCTCTCCCCATGAATGCAGCTCAGGGACACTGCAATGAATGAACTGCAATAAGCCACCATTTGCTTGATTCATCTACAAATAGCTTGTTATGTCACATTGCAGAGTTGCATATCACTCAGCTCTTGGCTTAGTGCTCGAAAATCTCACACTTAAAAACACATAATGTTACATAAAGCCAAAAGCAAAATATTCATGAAGTCAACTAAAATGCTTTTTTATGAGAATGGGCCTTTATAGGATAAGTCGAGAGTTGTTGGAACCTATCAGATCTCCCAGAGTTAATAAATACTCTAACTTGTGGTAACACATGAGATTCAGTACACAAATGAGTGAGGAGAAAAGAAGTTTATATATATATATATATATATATATATATTTCAAAAATGTCAGTAGAGGTACAGAAGTTAAAACAAAGTGTTGAGACCAGATGGCATGTCTGTTGGGCAGAGGAAGAAGCAAACTCCCACATGACTGCAGTGGGGCTGCAGGAGAGGGTAAAACAGGAGTGAATGTGTGTTGTTCCACTGTGCAGAACTAACGCACACACAGGGTCCACACTGTTAGAGAAGAAAACCTGAGCTGCTACCTCATCGCAAGAGTCAACATGTGACGCAGAGCAGCGCAACATCCTGATAAGCGAGAGCAGTGCAGGAAACAATCTAAATGTGGGGGAAAGCAGTTGATGAAAACACCTTTCCAGCTGTTTGCATTACAAATATTGTCTCTTTCGTCATAAGCAGCATGACTTAATGTGTATTTGCATGTAATAGTCTGGGAGGTCACAAAGGAACCCAGTCTAACTAAGAGAGTGTGTTGAGAAGATGGAAGAAGTACTTTGAGGAGCTGATGAATGTAGAAAATGAAAGAGAGAGGAGGAAGCACGGAGGATAGTTAGTGAATCAGGAATTGCAGAGGATTAGAAAGGAGGAAGTGAGGGCCACTATGAAGTGGATGAAGGATGGAAAGGTGGTTGATTCGGATGACATACAGTCATGGTGGTGGATGGAGATGTCGAGGAGAGAGGGCAGTGCACTTTTTGACCAGACTGTTTAACAAAACTTTAGAGAGTGAGAGGATACCTGAGGAATGCAGAAGTGTACTGGTGAAGACTTTCATGAACAAGGGTCATGTGCAGAACTGTGGTAACTACAGGGGGCATCCAGCTAATGAGCCATACCATGAAGCTATGGGAAACAATTGGCTGAAGCTTAATAAGGTTAAAAGAGGTGAGAATCAGTGAGCTGCAGTTTGAATTCATTCAGAGAAAGAGCACTACAGATGCAGTGTTTGCAGAGAAGTGCGGGTGGTGCAGTACATGAATGAGGACAGCAAGACAGTGGTGGGGTGCGCAGTAGGACTGACAGATGGGTTCAGTGTGGGGTGCAGAAAGTGCAAGTAGGGTGGAGTGGGTGGAGACAAATGTTGATATGTGACAGAAAGACAGCAACAAGAGTGAAAGTTTAGATGATGTTGGTGAGACCTGCTATGATGTATGGTTTGGAGACGGCAGAAATGAAGATGTTGAGATTTTCACTGGGAGTGGCCAGGCAGGACAAGATTAGAACTGAGTATATCAGATGGACAGCTCAGGTTGAGCAGTTTGGAGACAATGTTAGAGAGGCAAGGCTGAGATGGTTTGGACATATGCACAGGAGGGATGGTGGATACATTGTACAAAGGATGTTGAATATGGAGCTGCCAGGCAGGAAGAAAAGAGGAACACCACAGAGACGGTGCATGGATGTAGTGAAGGAGGACATGCTGAAGGCTGGTGTGACAGAAGAGGATGCTATTGATACGGTGAGATGAAGGCTCCAAAAGACAGCAGCCAAAAGAAGAAGAAGAGCTATAAAGGATTGGCCTACATCATTTGACAAACACGCAAATTGCATGTCATCCATTCCTGGACGGGGTAGCTTGAATTTATTGAATTCCTTGAAGTATACACAGAAATCACTCCAACACGAACAGTCTAACTGGGGAACTGGGGTTCTCTCACACTGGCTTGTTTATGTTTCTGAGGCCACCATCAGGAGACTGGACCACAATGGTTATGGTTACCACTGCTCTCCAAAACTTTTGGGACGACATAGAAGCTTCATATGTGGCAAAAGGAAGACACTGCAATTGAGCATGAGAACCGTATCCATGTGTGAATCAAAGGTGTGGTGCTATGATGGTTTGAGCCTGTTCTGCATCAGATCCATGAGTCTGAACTGTCATTATCGCCACACTAATTTTTTATTGTAATTTTTAAAAATAAAAGTGATGGTTTTCCACATAAAAGACTGTAAAAACACAGTCCTAAATTTAATACAATTTCACAAATTTTACAACAGAGATTAGAAGACACTGTTGGTATTAAAGGAACTGCACTCTGTGGTTTGAATCAGATCTGTCTGATAGATTCCAATTTGTGCATGCAAATGGGGAGTCTTCTTCAAATGCAAAAGTTAGTCACAGAATTCCACAGCTGGCACTTTTGCTTTTCATGCTTCGTTTAGGCAACATTATTAGAAAACGGTGCATGCACCGCCATGCAGATGATACCCAGCTTTATTTATCCATGAAGCCAGTTGAGACAAATCAACAGCTTAAGCTAGAGGCATGTCTGGGGTTATTGCACTCAGTCCTAAAAATCTTAGAAACATTATGTCTAACCAGATACTTACTTTAGCTGGCATTACCTTGGCCTCCAATAATACTGTGAGGAATTTTCTAAAATTAGAAACATGCTGTCTCAGAGTGATGTTGAAAACCTGATTCATGCATTTATTACTTCTAGGCCCGACTATTGTAACTCAATATTATCATGCCGCTCTAAAAGCTCCCTGGAATGCCCTCCGTTGATCCAGAATGCTAAATGACTGGTTCTTATATAGCGCTTTATGAGCACTCAAAGCGCGTTATACAGCATGACTCATTCACCCATTCACACACACTTTCTACCTAACATTCACATACACAATCACAAGATTATAGTTAGGGCTGGATCAGGTGATCCTGAACCATCCCTTAGTTATGCTGCAATAGGCCTAGACTGCTGAGCATGTTTTCACTCTCTAAGTTTCTACACCATCCCAGCCGAAGAAAACCCATGTAAACACCAGACAGAAAGGTCCCAGTCGAGGTGGAATCGAATCCAGGACCTTCTTGCTGTGATGCACTGCGCGACCGTGCTGCCAGTTTCTGCACCGCTTTTGTCCTGTCTCTCTCTGCTTTGCTCTCTTCTCTTTCCCCTCATCCCCAACCAGTCGTGGACAGATGGCTGCCCCTCCCTGAGCCTGGTTCTGCTGAAGGTTTCTTTCTGTTAAAAAGGAGTTTTTCCTTCCTACTGTCGCCAAGTGCTTGCTCATTGGTGTGATTGCTGGAGTTCCTTTTCAATATCGTAAGGTCTTTACCATAAAATATAAAGCACCCTGACGTGACTGCTGTTGTGAATTAGTGCTATTCAAATAAAATTGAGTTCACCTAAATTAAGACTTTGCAGGAACCCTTTATAGTTACTGTTATTATCAATAATTCAATACATAATTAGATGTTAGATTCAACTGATTGTGTACACAAGGCACACAACGAAATGATCGTTCCAGATCACTCATCCAGAGACGAGCATCTGCGGTCATGCAGCCAGAGACCGGCGCTGCCGTTAGGCAGTGTGGTTTAAGTGTCTTGCCTAAGGACACAACGCAGCACAGGGACAGGGGCTCAAACCGGAAACCCTCTGGCTGCAAGGTGAGCGCCTACCCACTGCGCCACTGCCACTTATAGTATAGTATAATAATACATGCATACTATTTTTAATCATTAATTTATTCATTTAGAGCAACCACTTAATTGAACCTCTTTGGACATGCACACTACTGATTAGTTCACATAAAAGTACATAATAAAATCCAAGTAATAACAGCACTTTTCTTAATTTTTATTTATTATTTGTATTACGGCAATTTGAACGTAGTATTGGGTAATCTAATTGTTTTTACACATGTAAAAAACTTTTATTTAACACAACATTCACAAATATAGGATCTGGTGTAAATTAAAGGTACAAAATGTATTTTAATTATATTACAGAAAATTTCTGTGTTTTTACATGATGGCAATTTTCTGTTCATTTACAGTAATTTTCTGGTGCAATATAATAGTTTTTCCCCAGATTTTTGTTTTTAAAGGTGCAGGAAAATGAAATCTGAATTGCGTTATTTGTATTCCGTTTTTAAATATTCATTTATTAATAAACAACACAATGGTATTTGTCCAGAAGTTTCCCTCAGACTCTTCTACATCCTAAAATCTTAATTTTGATGCACTCTGTTTGAAGGACAGATGAAGAGACACATGTGAACAAATCTGTCAGTGTGATCAATTACCAAAGGCTACAGCACAGATAGCACTTCAACCAGCAACTCATCCTTTAATAATGATGCACTTCAGCATCAATAAATCATTAATGGCTTAATTCTGAAGTGGTAATATATTTTACCATGAAAAGTAGCAAGAGCTGCTCCTCATACTTACACTCTATTTTATATTGTGTGCCACAATTTGAGTATAATATGAAAGCTGCTAGATTAGTTAAAAGCACAGTGCACCAGTTCAGCTAATCCCAAACATGCTTTATTATTTTAGCTGCACAGTTTCATATAAAAAAATTTTTTTTTAAAAAACGGGTAAGTTCTGACTTACCCGGTGAGATTATTCAGTATACTGGTTGTTATCATTTGCTGTTATGAGCTCAGATCCTTCTCACTGTGCAGATATCTTCCTCATATTGCCACACAAAGACTGTGGTGGAGACACAGTAGGGGGAAAAGTGTTTTTCGGGTGAAAGTATTCCCACCACTGTGATGAGAAGTGGAAGTGATGCATTTCACATTTGGGGTTTGTTTGGAACAAAGAGAGGAGTGAGCGGCTGAGAGGAATGAAAAGTGATAGCAACCACAACTGAATGAACAGACAAAGAAAAGACAGCCATCTATAAAAAGTAAACCTAAATTGAACATCCAGGAAGAAACACGAGCGTGAAAGAAGTCTCAGCACCGCCTCTAATGTTAGCCTGAAAATAGAGCTGAGCGCAGTCAGAAAAACCAACAACAGACATCAGAAATGAAAGCCTGATCCCATCAACTTTCTCTACATAGAAAAGAAAAAAGAAAAGTAAATGTTTATGCTATATATGTAGTCATCAGGGTTGTGCTAGATTCAACACCATCGCACCTTACACTTTGTGCTCCCAGATCATTTGTTAGCATAGGCTATACCAGCTGTTTAGAGGCTGCACAGTATCCTAAATCTGATCACTGATCCATTTATTTAGGCCACTCAGTTTGCCAGTTTAAAAGAAACATAGTCCCAAATAAATGATGTTTTGCAATGAGCGTGTACAGATGTGGCTTGGGTGTTGGTGGCTGAGAAGATAAATAGGGCTACCTTCATTCATAACATTAGAAGATGTGTTCTTATTAGACCAATATATGAAAAAGATTTACTATTAGAGGGAATGAGACATTCTTATATATCCTTTCTATTTATTTTGCATATAGTCTTACTTAAATGCAGTCTCAGGTTCAGGTGCAGTCAACATTTTGAGGTAATCAGTAAGTGAAAAGGAGGCTAATTCATCTACTCATTAGCACTTTACTGGACTGCTTAAGTCAAGTTTCTAGAATTATAGTTGTGTCCAGGTTTTGATGACTTGTGGCTTCATTTTAAAGAATTTGTAAAGAACTTTAAATATCAAAACCGCTTTCTGTGCATATTGCTTATTGTCACTGTTTGTTGCTGATTTTAAAAAAAGCATATTTCTAAAGTGGTTGCGCTGGTTAAAGCTCCACTTGTTTCTTGTGCATATGAGCAGGAAAATGTCGATTTGGATGTTTACTCTCTTCTTAATGAAGGGAACTGTTTCCTTGACTGATGGCAATGAGAAAGTGACTGTGACAATTGTGAGGGACACAGCAGATTGTCTTGGTCCATTTCCGTGTACTAAAGCTGGTCACAAGCTCTTGCTGACAGTGATTTGTGCATCAAATAGGTTTCCTGAGGCAATGCTAAGGATTAATGCAGTGGTAAAGGCTTTGGTGAAAGCCAAGGTCGAAAGGTTTCACCAGGCTCTTGAAAAAATCTATCCATCTATCGAGACCGGTTCTGGGTCATCGATTATTTCTTCACTGCAACACTGCTTCTTGGCAATAAATTCCCTAAATGTTATATTGTTGGAAAGCCGCTTTACTTCCCTTTAAATGCCACCTTTGTAACAAAAATGCATTTTTGAGTTGAGCAGCAGAGTTGATTATGTGGATTGCGCCCATGTAAAATCTTCTCTGCCAATGCCAAACAGCTTATTCTGTTACTCACTCTTGTTTTGAGCCTGTGGTACCCCGGGTGCAGCAATCATCTTTGGAGGCAATCTCAATCAGAGACATATTGTGATGAGATTCTGCAACCAGTGGCAATCCCATATCTCCACAGTCTGGGACCAAACTCTATCCTCCAAGATGACAATGCTCGCCCTCACAGAGCGGGGTTTATCAGAGACTACCTCCAGAATTTGAGAATGGAGAGGATGGAATGGCCTCCCTGACCTCAACCCCATTGAACACCAACGGGCGTGCAGCTTGGGCGTGCAGTTCGTACCAGAGTGACCAACACAACCATACTGGCTGACTTGTAATAAATGCTGGCTGAAGAATGGGATGCCATCACACAAGAGTGTCTGACCAAGCTGGTGACCAGGCTGTTGTGGCTGTATATGGTTCTTTCACATACTACTGAGGCCCCGTTTGTTAAATGAATAAATTGTTAAATTCTTGTTCATGTCTTGTTTCAGACTTCAATCATCCAATCCAATAAACAAACCCAAACAAGAGTTAATAACAGAATAGGCTGTTTGGCATTGGCAGAGAAGATTTGGTAAGTTTTTCATGGGTACAACTCACATACTAAACTCTGCTGCTCAACCCACAAATGCACAAATGCAGTACCCTTACACCATTTACGGGGAAATAAAGAGGCTTTACGGTAGTATGAGATTTATTGCCAATAAGTATTGTTACAACAAAGAAACAATCTACTAAACACAAATTTCCTTATTTTTTGTGCTAAGTTAAAAATTGGTCCCAGCACAAAATCACATGGAACTCCATGACTAACTTTTGTGTGTGAAGAAGACTCCTCATTTACATGAACAAGTTGGAGTCTATTAGATAGAGATGGTTAAAACCATTGTAATGCAGTATCTTTGACACCGATGGCATGTTCTAATCTCTGTAGTATTGTGGTCAGCGGTACTGAATGCTGCACTGAGGTCTAGCAGGACAAGACTAGAGAGGAGCGTGGAGGTTGGCATCATGGTTCCTCCCTCACCTGCATCAATGTAAGATTTGTACAGGATCAGTAAGTACAAATAGCTGCTCTTGTTTAGGATCATATATTAATGCTTATACAGTGAGAAAAATAAGTATTTGATTCCCTGCTGAATTTGTAGATGTGATGAAGAAATGAACAGCCTCCAGTTTTTTTTATGGTAGTTTAATTTTAGCTGAGAGAGACAGAATATCAACCAAAGACTCAGATGAAGCACATTACATAAAAGTTATAAATTGATTTGCACGTCACTGAGTGAAATAAATATTTGATCCCCAAGCAAAATATGACTTAATACTTGGTGGGGAAACCCTTTTTGGTCAGCTCAGCGGTAAGACATTTTTTGTAGATGGTCACAAGATCTGCTCATATCTGAGGGGGGATTTTGGCCCACTCTTACAAAAACTCTCTAAATCCTTTGTTTTTCTTAGCTGCCACTTGGCAACTCGAAGCTTCAGCTCCCTCTACAGATTTTCAATAGGACTGAGGTCAGGAGACTGGCAAGGCCACGCCTTGATCTTAATGTGCTTCTTCTTTAGCCACGCCTTTGTTGCCTTAGCAGTATTTTTTGGGTTACTGTCATGCTGGAAGGCCCATCCATGACCCTTCTAGCTAAGGAAAAGAGGTTCTTGTTCAAGATTTTACAGTACATGGCTCCATCCATTGGCCCCTCAATGTGGTGAAGTAATTCTGTACCCTTATCAGAAAAACAGCCCCAAAATATAATGTTTCCACACCATCAGATTCTTCCACTTCCAGATATTTACATCAGATCCAGATGTAAAAATGTGGAAATAAAAGCTGTTGGTCTTTGTCTATTCATCTTTTAATGTCAAATCCAAATGTTTTCAGTCCACAGCGAAAATGTAGATGCAAATTAGCTTTAAGCTAACTCTGGTACAATGCATCAAATGGTAACAATTATGTTAATATTGTACATGGTCCCTTTTTAAATATATTAAAGTAAATAAAGGGATTGACTTTGCTGAAGTGTAGCTAAAAGCCAAATTTTTTTACCTAAAAAAAAGAAAAAAAAGCGGAAAGAATAAAGCTAAATGGAGTTACCTAAATCTCCTGCACCATGTGTTGCCAACCAGTGTTAATTTCGTTGACGAAATATTTTCGTCATAGTTTTCGTCAACGACCCTTTTTTTCATGATGAAAACGAGAC
>JAVDPK010000800.1:0-10322 GCA_034780415.1 Cichlasoma orientale | reverse complement strand
TAAAACTAAATTTAATTTTCGTCAAAAGACTATGACTAAAACTAAATCAAAATTTGCTGTCAAAATTAACACTGTTGCCAACAGGGAAGATGCAGAATGCCCTCTATGCAATGTCAACATTCAAAACATGGTTCAACAGTGTTTCTCCTGTCTCTTCTTTACTGTTGAAATTTTCATTTATTGGCTTGTTATAAATATTAGCCTCATCAGAAGTGGTCTCAGTGGAAGTGTGGCTATCAAGAAGCCATTCTTAAGGAAGGGAAACAGTGAGAAAAGGCTGAGGTATGGCAAATTACACCAGAACTGGCCTGAAAATCAGTTGTTTTATGGAGTGACAAATCCAGTTTTAAATTTTTTGGTTCAAATCATCATCAGTATGTATAGAGGACATCAGGAGAGAGGAATATCCATTTGGCCTCATTTTTCAGCATGACAATGATCCCAAACACACTGCCAATGAATAAATGCATAACTGGACAGAAAAACACACAATAGATTGCCCTCCCCAGAGCCTGACCTCAACATTGTTTAAGCAGTGTGGGGATCATCTTGACAGAACAGACAGAACAAAAGGCAGCCAACATCCAAAGAAGAGCTTTGGATTGGTCTTCAAGAAGCCTGGACAGCTATTCCTGAAGAGAATTTAGGCTGTGCTGAACAATAAACTTGGTCAAATATTGACTTTCAAGTTTGTTAGAATTTTACAAACTCTGCTGCTGCCTTATATACTCTATTTCTGTCTATGTTTGCACACTTCAATAAGTCGCTGCACCTATTTACCCATGCAAAATATGAAGAAATGAGGGGTGGCTCAAGACTTTTGCACAGTAGTATAGGTAGTATATAGTTTTTCAAATGACACTCCAGCCTTGTGATATATCACAGTTCTTTTATGCTCATGCTTAAAATGTTAATTCTAGGTCCAAACTTTTCCAGTGCGTCCAAAAGGAAAGTGAAGCACTATCCCCAAAGTTGGGAATATGCTTTTCCCATCAATCAGTTACATTAGTTTTGTCTCATTTAAACCAGGACTGTTGAAAAACGGAACGAAAATAGGTTGGCATAATATTATATTATGGCCTACTTTAACAGAAAACTGCACCCAATAAAGACCTTCCAGGAAATAGCCTTATTCCAATGCATTTCATAACTTTGGGAAAAAGACACCAATCAAGAATCTATCTCAGACTTTCCAACATCATTGCAATGACAATGCTATGGACCGGTGAAGCAGCTCTCACTCATGCATAAAGAAGGGTCCATTCATAGTGTGCTGAAGTTTCAGGGGCTTACAATGGATAGACAGACTGGAAAGCAATGGTCTTCCAGTAGCACCGGAGAACGACTGTATGTTTGCAGCCTGTGATCAGAGAACATCACAGGATCACTGCATGGACTGCTGCTCTTTATTCTGTGCTTCCTTAGTAACAGCATAACTTGGGAGCCAGTAATTGGAGCCTGAGTGACCATGTAACACAGCAAAAACTTCATCATATTGGTAAAATTAGTTCTGCAGCACCAGGGCAGGTCAACCAATGAAATTTAAAAAAAAAAAATGTGAGAGCAAGTGCACAAGGAGCAGTAACCAGAAAATCAACAAAATTAGCTGAGCTTTGGCTCCCCTTTGGTTCCCCTCACCATCCCAATGCTCTCCCTGTCCTAAATTAACCAGAATAATTCCTACAGAAGTCAGTGTGTCACCTGAAAAATTCTACTCACATTTCACAGACACTTGGAGAGAGTGAATCACCAAGCCTAGGCATTGTCATTTCCCTCACTTCCTTGTTTATGAATAATTGAGGCAATAGAGGAGCTGTAATTAGTATAATTATGATCAAAGAGCAAAATAATGGATAATGTCTGAATGGTTGCAAATTTCCCAGACAGTGATGAATGCCTCCCATTTTTCTTTAAATTCTGCAAAGGAAATCCTGCCGTGTCGCTACTGCCTCGAGTGTATGTGTTTCAGCAAAGTGTGACTGTTGACAGCCTGTGGTTTTCACAAGAAAGGGGATGAGAAGGGTGAGTCACTTGTGGCCAATAAAATAACTGCTGGGGAGGCTGTGATGTCAGGCTTTAAGTGAGATGGTAATGCTCCACTCACACATTCAAACCCATATAGTGGATACACAACAGGGTGCCAATCACACTGAACTGAAACTGAAAAAGCGTGCTGACGAAGCCCACCGTTCCTCAAAGACTCAAGAGGCAGCAAGGAGCAAAACACAGGAAAAGCTGAAGGAGTCAAATGCCATTAGATGACTAGTTGGGGAAAAATACTTTTGACTTCCTGTGAAAAAGAAGTTGTTCCTCACAACACTCAACTTTGTAAATGCACTTAAAAATGAAATGGTAAATGGACTGGTTCTTATATAGTGCTTTTCTGCTTGAGCGCTCAAAGCGCTTTGAATATAATATAAGCTTGTTTATGTTGCTGTTAATTTTGTACAATAAGACTTTATCAACCTACTGGAATATGAATGAGCAATTGGACCAAATCTGACATGATCATTACCTAATGGGAGTTCACTAATTAATAGGGATGTTCCTGGCAACTAACTTACTAATTGACTAAATTGACCAATCTGCAAAAAACTGAGTCTACAAATGATGGAACAATTTCAGAATAATGTTCATCAATGTAAAATTGTGAAGACTTTGAATATCTCATCATCTATAGTGCATAATATCAAAAGATTTCAAATCTCTGGAGAAATCTCTCATGTGTTCATGCTTTCTAGTACCTGTCCAAAGACGTGCAGCAGCATTTTGGAGAGATGATCGTTCACGACCTGAGTACAGAGAATTACAGTAGTCCAATCTAGAAGTGATGAAAGCATGAATAAGTTTTTCGAGGTCCTTTGGAGGAAGACAGGGTTTAGCTTTGGCAATTAGCCGTAACTGATAAAAAAAAAACTGGTCTTTACAACTGTGTTCACTTGCTTCTCAAATTTAAAAGAACTATCAAAAAACACTCCAAGGTTTCTGACAGTCGAGGAGCAGTAAGAAGCAAGAGGGCCAAGGATATCAGCTAACTTATACACAGGGATATGACTTCCAAACACAACAGTTTCTGTCTTGTTAAGGTAAGAAATTCTTTGTTAACCAGTCTTTGAGATCATGAAGACAGTTAAACAGAGGCTGCAGCAGGACAGAAGCATCCAATTTAATAGGGAGATAAATTTGGATGTCGTCTGAATAACAATGAAAGGGAATATTATACTTCCTAAAAATCTCTCCCAAAGGCAGCATATATAATGAAAACAAGACTGGACCCAAAAAGGACCCCTGAGGCACACCACAACAAATAGGGGCTGAGGAAGAAAAAGACCTACAGAAAAAGACCTCTCAGACAAATAAGATCTAAACCATGACAAAATTGTGCCTTTAAGACCAGCAGCATGTTCAAGTCTCGACAAAGAATGCTGTGATCCACTGTGTCAAAGGCAGCAGTTAAGTCTAAAAGAACCAAAACAGCAGAACAACCCGAGTCAACAGTTAAAAGAAGGTCTCGGTGCTGTGATGGGATCTAAAACCAGACTGAAACTCTTCACAGACACTATTCATAGTTAAAAAGCTTTGAAGTTGATTAAAAACAACCTTTTCCAATATTTTGGACATAAAAGGTAGTAAAAGGTCATATAAAATGAGACGACGTGTACAACTGTTGTGTAGTCAGACAAATTTGAAATTATTTTTTGGAAAACACGGACACTGCATCCTTTCGACTGAAGAGAAGAGTCTGTCCTCTATCAGTGCTCAGATCAAAGGCCTCCATCTCTATTTGCTCCATAGTGCCTATGGAACTGGAAGATTGCACATCTGGAAAGGCACCATCAATGCTGAAAGGTTTTAGAGCAACATATGCTCCCATCCAAATGAGATCTGTTTCATAGGAGGCCTTGCATCAGGAAGACAATGCTATACCGCACACTGCGTCTATTACAACATCATGGCTTCATAGTAGAAGAATCCGGGTGCTAAACTGGCCTACTTGCATTCCAGACCTGTCACCAATTAAATGCATTTGGTGCATCATGAAACAAACAAAAATAAATAAACAACAAAGACGACACAAAGGGACACATTCCTGTGCCAAAGGTCAAGCAACTAGTCCCAGTTCCCAGATGTTTACGGACTGTTGTTAGAAGAAAAGGGAATGCTGCACAGTGGTAAACATGGCCCTGTAGCAGCTTTTTGAGACGTGCTGCAGCCATTAAATACAAAAGAAGCAAATATTTTTCATAAAATGGTACATTTTCTATGTTCTACTATGAATAAAAATTCTGTTTTTACACAGACTTCCACCTTTTTTGGACTTGGAATTTTACAATTTTCTGCTTGTCTTACCTTCGGAGCATATTGTATACCTTAATTATGTTGTTGCCAGTTCTGTTTTGATGCTGTTGGAACACTTGGAAGATAAACGCGCGAGTGCTCAAGAAGAGTAGAAAAGTGCTATGTAAGAATCAGTCCATTACAAACCCATTGTGCTTGAAGGGTATATGAGATTTCTTGTATTGCCACTGTGAGGATCAATTTTATACTTTGTATTCAACAATCACTTTTTTTTTGTAAAAATTGGGGCTTTTATATATGCTTTACCTAAAACTTCAGCCAATTGAATACTTACAGCTTCCTCTCAGGCAGGTTTTCCTCTCTTTTAAGCTCCTACTGATGTCTGTCAGTAGCTACTTTCATCTGCCCCTCTGTTCACAAGAGGTTGCCACAGCGGGTAGTTCAGCATGTTTGATTTGGCAGATTTTTACGCCGGATGCCTTTCCTGACACAACCCCCAGGGGATGTGTGACGTCTGTTTGTACAATTAAAAATTAATACAATGGGGAATAGTACGATTGTTCCATAGCATTGACGAGAATGTCAGAACTGCACATACCCATTTATTTATTTAATTTATTACCAACGCCATCGCTATTGTCATTCTGACAATCACTATTATTTTCAGAAATGAAGCATAGAGTAAATCTGCCAGTCATGAACTACAGCTGTCAAACATACAGAGATTATTTTTATATAAAGAAAGTAATATGTTGACAGCCATTATTTAAACTATTTTCTAATACAAAAGTTTGAATTCTTGAAATAAAACCTTCTTCTTCTTTCAGCTGCTCCCTTGTCGGTGTCACCACAACAGATCATCTTACTCCATCTCCTTATCCATCGTATCCCCTTGTGTGACACCAACCCTCTCCTTCTCTACATTCATGAGTCTATCTGTGGTCTTCCTATTTTCCTCTTCCTGCCTGCCATTTTCATCTTCAAGATCCTTTGCCCAGTGCATCCACTACTCCTCCTCTGTACATATCCAACACATCTAAGCCTTGCCTCTTTTAATTCCATCCAAACTGCTCGATCTGAGCTGTCCCTCTGCTATACTCATTTCTAATTCTGTATCTCCTGGTCTCTCCCAATGAAAATCTTAGCATCTCCCGCCATACATCAAGCAGGTCTCACTACCATCTTGGAAGCCTTCCCTTTCACTCTTGTTGCTATCCTTCTGTCACAAATCACCCAGACACTCATCTCTATCCACTCCACACCGCCTGCACTCTCTTCTTGACCTCTCTTGTGCACTGTCCAATGCTTTGAATGGCTAAACCCAGGTATTTAAACCCATCCACCTTCAGCATCTCTACTTTATCTTTACACGCCTCCCTCTAACACACACCTATTTAGCCCTCCCAGCTAAATGTGCTTATGCTTTGCTGAGGTGGTTTTTGGATACTGGTACTGTGCTCACATGTGAGCATAGTACGAGAAGAATTTTTTTAACCTAACTTTCCTTCTGTTTGACTGTTTCATGTTTCATGGGTTTGTTTGATCATTGGCGGCGCTTATCGGCTGCGGCTCAAGAACATACCGTCCCCCCTGTCTGTTGCTTGTGTGTGTTTTTTTTCTTGGATGGCTGTTCTTAACGTAATTTTGTTGTATGTATAATGATTAATTTCACTGTACGTATGATGACAGTACAAGGGGTAAAAAAAAAAAGGTCTAAAACAATGAGTCAATATGTTGACAAAACTGTAGAGGACATATTTGCTGTAAATGAAAGAAGTTTTCCTCGTGAAATGTCGTCTACTTCAGAGACAAGAGATTGAGGGAGACTGAATAACCAGGGCTTTGCCGTCACCAAAAGCAGCACCAACCATATTTGTTTGTCTGTTCAGAGCTGCCAAATGTCAGTGTTTATAATTATGGCAAGCCTATACACACGAGAGCTTCCACTCTCAGTAACGTAAACAATCCATTTGGGTCATATTTTTATAAAGTATAAAAAATTGGAAAAAATCAAGCGAAGTCTTGGAGAAAAGAAAAAAAGTTTTAACAATGATCTGAAACCATCAACTGAAGAAATCCATTGAGAAAATAAAGCAAATTATGAGGATCAATATTATAATTGTACAATAATATAATTATAATCTTCTGCACCCCATAGCAGCCTAATGTTTGTTTATATAAACGTTTCTGTACACACTTTATTTTAACATTTTAATATCAACAAATAAATAAATCAGGAATAAAAAAGGAGTACACGAAAATGAAATATTTTTGCAATATTTTATTTTTTTACCCCAGAGTCCCCTCAAAGCTCTGGGCAGCGTAATGTGCAATTTGCGTTTTCGTTATTTCGTTCGTTTTCGTTAATGACGATAACCTTGATGCTCACCTCCTTGTCAGTTGGAAATTGATGAAATCTGTATTTCTGACCCATGCTGGGGTCAGTGGAAGTCTTGCTGTTATTGCTGCAGTTTATAGTTAAAACAAAATCGGGCACTTTTAGTGGTCATTCTTGCAGACATTTAGAAAACTTACGGACACAAAACACACTGAGCCTGACGCCGCACAACAAACAAATACAAACGGCGGCCTCGGAGGTCATGTGATTTGCAGGGGACATGTCTAAATGCGAGTTGTTCAGTCTCCCTTAATCTCTTGTCTCTGGTCTATTTTAACCCAAAACATACCAAATTACCTGGCTAGTAAGTGAACTAGGTCCTATATGGAATATAAATCCAAGCCTGTTTGTTGAAATTCTTCTGTGGCACCACCAGGATATATACGTTCACTCAAACATTAAACAAACTAGTACATGCCCATGTTACAGTGTTGTTTAGTACATCAGCAGGTGTTTGCTAGGTAAAGTGATGACATTTCTAAGGCCTTGGAAAAGCAACTTTAAATGCTACAAATGGGTAATTTTAGCCCATTGGTAGGTGGTTTGTAGGCAACATGATGCAGGAGGATTTACCAGAGATTTTGTGTACTATATTGTGATATCTAGGACTGCGTTCTTTCATCAGTGCAATATTCTGTCAAAGGTGTAATTCTAATAAACTAGTGAATCCACTGGACTAGGCTATTCTGTCATCCCTCCCAAAAACCCCATCCCTGTGACTGTGTCTGCTCCTAGACCACCAAAAAACAAACCAAAATCCAGCAAAATGTGGATTATTAAACATTAGGTCTCTCTCTTCTAAGTCCCTGTTAGTAAATTATTTAATAATTGCTCAGCATATTGATTTATTCTGCCTTACAGAAACCTGGTTACAGCAGGATGAGTGCTTGTCCTGTTGGACCTCAGTTTAGCTTTGATATTGTTGACCATAACATTTTATTACAGAGATTAGAGCATGCCATAGGTATTAAAGGTGCTGCACTGCAGTGGTTTGAATCATTTTTATCTAATAGACTCCAATTTGTTCATGTAAATGGGGAGTCTTCTTCACACACTAAGGTTAATTATGGCGTTCCACAGGGTTCTGTGCTAGGACCAATTCTATTTAAACTGTACATGCTTCCCTTAGGCAGTATTATTAGAAAGCATTGCATAAATTTTTGCTATGCAGATTTCCTGCTTCTAAAACTGGCTGGATGGCATTGCCTCAGCGTCCAGTAACATTGTGAAGAATTTTGACCAGGATATGTCCTTCAATGCACATATTAAACAAATATGTAGGAGTACTTTAGAAAGAGCTTTAGAAACATCCTGTCTCAGAGTGATGCTGAAAAGCTTATTGATGCATTTATGACTTCTAGGCTGGACTATTGTAACTCATTAGAATCAGGTTTCCTAAAAGCTCCCTGAAAAGTCTTGACCTGATCCAAAATGCTGCAGCTAGAGTACTGACAGGGACTAGAACTGGCTCCCTGTTAAATACAAGGTCTTGAATAATCAGGCCCATCTTATCTTAGAGACTTCATAGTACCCCAATAAAGCACCGTGCTGGCTTACTTGTGGGGGGTTTCCATGATGCACTGAGTATTTATTTTTCAGTCACCTTTTTTTCACTCTGTGTGTTTACACACCACTCTGCATTTAATCATTAGTTATTATTAATCTCTGGTTTTCATCCACAGCATGTGTTTTGTCCTGTCTTCCTCCCCCCAGACCCAACCGGTTGCAGCAGATGACTGCCCCTCCCTGAGTGTGGTCAGGTTTCTTCCTGTTAAAAGGGACTTTTTCCTTCCCACTGTCACCAAGTACTTGCTCATATGGGGTTGTTTTGATTATTGGGTTTTCTCTGTATTGCATGCTCTTTACCTTACAATATCATTTGTTGCGATTTGGCCTATATAAATAAATTGAATTGAATTGAAATAGACTATTGCAATTCCTTATTATCAGGGTGTTCTGGACGCTCCCATAAAGGCCTTCAGTTGATCCAAAAAGTACTAACAGGGACTAGAGAGAGAGATAATATTTCTCTAATATTACCAGTTTTTTCTTGGCTCCCTGTTACATCCAGAATTGAACTTAAACTCCATTGTCACTCTCAAATGCAGGCTCACGTGTAGTTTATAAAGTTTCCAAGTAGAATGGGTGGCATATCCTTCAACTGTCAGGATCCTCTCCTGTGGAACCAGCTCCCAGATTGGATTCAGGAGACATACACCCCCTCTACTTTTAAGATTAGGCTCTCCTTTTTTGATTAAACGTATACTTATACTCGGGGTGGTAGGTGATTTCCAGCCTTTTGTTTCCACTTCCCTCTTTTAACTCCTCATGTGTTTATAAGTCACAACTGCATGTCATTAAATTTTATCTACTGTTTTGTCCTCTTTGTGATTCCTGTCACCCTACAACAAGTCAAAGCAGATGGTTGGGCCTCCCTGAGCCTGGTTCAGCTGGAGGTCTCTTCCTATTAAAAGGGAGGTTTTCTTTCTCACAGTCATAAAGCGCTTCTCACAGGGGATCATCGTCATGTCGAGGTTCTTTGTATAATGTTGTCGGGTCTTTACATTACTTTTGTTTTGAACTTTTTGAACATGAAATGTGTAGGCTGGCTTTGCAAGGCCTTATTCTGCCAATTAGCAGTAAACTACAGTTCACTTTGTTGATTCTGTGAGCTGCCTTAGAGGTCTGAGTGTCTGGGGGGTTTGTGCTTCATACAGCTAGACAAGCAGCAGAGATGATAAAAAAGCATTTGAAGCAATATGTCTCCACCAAACTAACTGTCCGTATATGAGACTGAGACTGCGTCCATCCACATATCTTAAGCCAGTCTCTGACACATCTGTCATCATGATAGCAGATGGGCTGGAGGTCAGACAATGGCTGACCTGGGATCAGCCCAGCTCTCCAACCGCAGAGAGCAGCAATACCTTCAGGGACCACTGACTCGTGTCCGACACTGAGTTTGGGTAAGGACACACACACACACACACACACACACACACACACAACCAAGGAAGCAGAAGCCAACACACACCATCTGCCGCCCCTGTGTTTGAGTTCCAAATCCCAGTTATCAACAAAACACACAGAAGACCTCCAAACTACCCTTGGATACACCATTCCCTTTGAGAAGAACTCACACACACTCAAATATGCACACACCACACACACCTCTGCACCCAGATCAGATGGAACCAGGTGGATGGAGGCCAAGTAAGTTGCTCATTTTTCATTAAATGCGACAGAAGAAGGGAGATGGATTTCCTCACTTCTTTCACAAAGTTCATTCACCTCACACACTTTTAATCCTCTTCATCTCTCTCCCCCTCTCTCCCTCTTCTGACCTGGGATGATCTCCTCTCCTTCCTATTCCGAGCAGCTTTTTTTTTTCCACACTTATCATCAAAGCAGGTTTATGATGCTCATTTCACTGGCCTCATTGCTCTTCATAGACGTCATCGTCTGTCACTAGAGATCAATACTGATAAGAAATTCTCCCCGTGTCGCTCTCTTGCTCCGCGCCTACTGGAAGGACTCCTGTTGTTCAAAAAACAGACTCCTGCAGCGCTGAGGAATCATCAATGATAGGTGAAAAACAGCTGGCACTGTGTGTGTGTGTGTGTGT
>JAVDPK010000799.1:0-10717 GCA_034780415.1 Cichlasoma orientale | reverse complement strand
CTTCCAGGTTCTTCACCAGGCAGTTCTTCTTGGCCATACGCTTAGCAGTCAAGGTCAGACACACCTACAGACAACAACTCAAGTTTTTACAGCTGAAGTCTTTATCAATTATAAGGTAGTTGAAGGGAACGGCATTAGACACCAAAACTCACAGTGACGGTAGCCAGGAGACCTTCTGGCACGTTGGCAACAATGATACCAATGAGGAAGATGACAGCCTCCAGCCAGCCGTACCCGAGAATGAGAGAGAGGATGAAGAAAGAAACACCCAGGAAGACGGCCACTCCAGTGATGATGTGGATAAAATGCTCGATCTCAATAGCAATGGGAGTTTTTCCAGCCTCCAGACTGGAAGCCAGGGTGGCGATACGCCCCATGATAGTATTATCTCCAGTGTTGATGACGATTCCTCTGGCTGTGCCTGAATAGAGGATTGAGTCCAATGATCAGTGGATGATAACATCACCATGCTTAACACTACACATAAATGTCTCTGTCAACCATGAGCTGTTCATACTCTACCTTCTACACAGTTGGTGGAGAAGAAAGCAATGTTCCTGGTTTCCAGTGGGTTTTCATTGGAGAAGTCTGGAGAACGAGTCTGGGGCTCAGACTCACCAGTCAGGGAGGAGTTGTCCACCTGAAAGATGAAAAAAAAAAAACAGAAACAAAATAAACAAATAATATTTGTTTATTATTTTATTTTTATATTTTTTGTTTATTATTTGTGTATTTAATTTAAGGAACAGTTTGTGATGTTTGAGTGAGCCAAAGAAAAGCTACTTAGAATAAAGATCACCACATCTATAAACATAGTTCGCTACTTAAATAGCACAGCTTGCCAGTGGGATACATAAAAGGGTGTGAGCTGAGCAATCAGCTGACAATCAGCTGATGTACTTGCCTCTTACAGAAGAGGCAAACTGTGCAGTTTAAAAAGCATCTAAATAAATAAATAAATAATAATAGACAGATAATAGATGATAATAGACCCCACGCTCTAAAAAATGTATGGTGAGATCAACAAGAGCATTTGAGGCACAGACCTTGCAGCCGTGAGCAGTGAGGACTCTCAGATCAGCGGGGATCCTGTCTCCTCCTTTCACCTCCACTAAATCTCCGACCACAACGTCCTCGGTGTTGATGCTCTTCTTTTCTCCATCACGGACAACCAGGGCTTGCTATGACATCAAAGAGTTTAAGGAATTTTTAGGGATTGTGATAAACGTAACTTAACACGTCAAAAAGCACCGGACTTGATCAACTGGTTCTGATTTTAACACCAGCAGCAAAAAAGCCAGATGGCTGATGGTAAAATGCTGTAAATGAATAAAACATTTGGGGAAAAGGTGCAGGCACATCAGCTTTCCTTCCTGGAAAATCTCACCTGTGGGACCAGGTTCTTGAAGGAATCCATAATCCTGGAGCTCTTGGCTTCTTGGTAGTAGGAGAAGCAAGCAGTGATCATGACAACAACAGCAAGCACAATACCTAGATACAACTACAGAGATAAGGGAGAGTTAGGTAATCTTTGGTGGTATACATTATTTAGCTAACAGCAAATTGGATAAAGACTTGCTTACGTTATCAGTTGCTGGTTCATCTTCGGAGGCAGCCTGGATACTGAACGCCAAGAAGCAGAGGAAGGCACCGATCCACAGCAGCATGCAGAAACCACCGAACAGCTGGAAACCGTAGAAAAATAACATTCAGGCTGTGCTGGTTGTGCTGGTTTAGCCTGAGTTTGCATTTCTAATATTTGGATGTTCCACCACAGGTTTGTGTTTTGCAGTGGGAGAATGTTTGACTCTTACCTGCTTGAAGAACTTGACCCATTCAGGCGTCGTGGGAGGAGGAGTGAGGGCGTTGGGACCATCTCGGGCCAGGATCTCTCTTGCTCTGGAGGAGGAAAGACCCTGAAAAAGAGTGTTTCAGTTACTTTGGAAATTTAGCAGACTTGTCTGTGCATGTGGTGTACAGTACACTATCTCAATAATATTTAGGTACATGTAAAAGTTCTTATTACCCTATCACGCATGTGCTTTGTGGGTCATTCATAGGAGGGTTTTTTTTTTTGCCCATCCAGTGTCATTGTGAAGATAAAAATCTGATTTGGTTTCAAGATACTTTAATGCAATCTTTTTTTTTTTGTCACAGGGCACTGTGTGCAGGCAGGATTAGACCCAATAGCAGGACTCGAACCTGGACCCAAGCTTAACTTCAGCTTTACTGTGAAACAAGACTAAGAGAGCTGGGCGGGGCCAGAAGCCCAAACTAAACCAGGAAGTGAATAAACAGAGACAAAGAAACGCAGACTCGACACACGGGGAGGCAGGCACGCTGAGGGGATCTAAACATGAATAATCCTGACACAGCACAGGCAGGTTAAAAACCAGATATGATGCTCCAGACAAGGAAGCGGGACACAGAGGGATAAAACAGACACTGGAACACACAAGTGGGGAAGACAAGAACAAAGGGAACCAGGAATGCAATAAAAATAACTAATAACAGGACCCAGAGAACTAATAAAATAAGAATCAAAAGCAAACCTTCAGTTGAACTGCTTACAATTCATGTGCACAATGTAGGTCATGACATTCACAAATAGACTGGTTCTTTTACAAAGCACTGAATGCAGATAAAACACTGGTTTCCAGCTAAAACCTTCTCTTTTTTTTTCCTTTTTCATGTTTAAAATGTTATTTTCTGTCTAAAGGTGTCCGAGCCCCTTTGCTAAGGCTGCTCCTTCTTCCCCTCTCCTGCTCCCTCTTTCTTTCCGTCTTTCAGCCGGGACCTTCCATACAACCCAAATGGAGACTGCCTCTGCTCATTACCTACTTCTTTAGGGTTATGATAAATTTTCAAATTGTGCTATGCTGCTCTTTAAAATTATGAACTGTTGGATAAATACAAGAAAAAAAACTGTCCTTTAATCAAGTGCTTTTCCCCTTCAGTTTAGACAGTCAAATCTTTCCTGACCTCAGTCTTCATCAGCTCAAACACTCACAGAAACAAAACACACACGTTTGGAGTGCTCACCCTTACTGGGTCCGTTCCATATTTTCTGTAAATTTCTTCAACGCTTAATCTGTGGTCATCCTAAGGAGAGCGCATGAGAGACAAAGACAGAGAGAGAGAGAGAGAGAGAGAGAGAGAGAGAGACATATTTAAAACAAACTGAAATCCCAGTGATTTTAAAACCGCAGCATTTACAAAGTTCCCTGTAAAGTCCGTGGCAGCAGGAATCTGAGATCTAGCGAAGATACACAGAGGACAATAATCATTAATAATATGGCACAGAGATGCGGCACTAATAACCTGCAGGATCATCGGCTGGATGACACCTGCTGGGTGATATTAGGCGGGAGGGAGTGTTGCTGGATTCAAGAAAAAAAATCATTCTCAAACTGGCAACATGCCACGAATGTCATCAAAACTGTCAAAACTGCAGCATCTGAAATAATTACAGAGCGGCCGCACATGAGCTGAGAACTCACCAGGACGACTTCTTTTTTCAGCTCCTCCATGTCCTTCTTTTTTCTCCCCTTCTTGTTTCGCTTGCCCTCATTTTCGGAGGTTTCCGCCAGCTTGTAGTCATCTTTCGTTTTCTGGAATGAACAAAGTGTCACTGAATGGGATTCTGAATAAGACGGAAAACACGCGATTGAGAGCAGAACGTGGTGCTCCTGCAAAACTTGTGCTGATCAACAGCGACTTGTTTTATATAATTTAGAAAAATGGCTCCATAAAGTTGCTGAAGCTGTTTAAAAAAAAGGCATGTAAGTTAGCACGGGGAGAATGTGAAATTAAACCAAAACATCTGAAGCTTTCAAGCTTGACCAAACTTGACTGAGCTTAAAGCTGAAGATACCTAAAAGAGACTAGTCTCAGCCTAAGTCTAAACTCCAGGCTAAAACCTGTGACACTACTTACTTTGACTCCCATGGTTGCAGTGGAGTCTGACAGCCGTCAGTTCAATTGTAAATCTAATTTCCCTGCTCCGCCTCCCTGTTTCAGTCCAGTTGTGTCCTGTTTCTTCCACTCTGCCCAGAGCAGAGCATGGAGGTGGCTTCATTTCAGCTTACCTTTATACCTGGAGAGGAGGAGCCTAGAGGAAGGGAGGACAGAGGTTAAGCTCAATAGCATGGTTGTGGAGGTCACTGGCAGAGGGAGGTATTATGAATGAACACCTCCCACAACCAAATTTCTTGCTTCAGTCACTGCCACCAGCTGCTGACCCAGAAAGGAGCCAGGAGCTGACCAAGCTTGGTTGGACTCCTTCGGCTTAACGGTTCCCTTCACCTCTGGTTCCCACTGTTCTATCGGGTTCCACCGCTACAGGTACTAACAACCTTGCGGCCACAGCTCAGGCTTGGCAATAGAGGTGCATAAAGTGGACCAATCACCCTCCTTCAGAAGGCTGTCAAAGTTCTGCCAGAGGGGGCAGTTGAAGATGTCACAAACAGGGGCCTCTTGCCAGATTCACTATACATTTGGGCAGGTTGAGCCTCTCCAGCATGCGGCCGCGGATCTGATGATCCGATCACAAAATCAATCATCGACCTGCGACCTTGTGTGTCCTGGCAGCCCGTGCACTTATGAACACCCATATGCTCAAAAATGGACCCTGACGTCCCTCATGAAACCCAATGCGCTCTTCCTGTTCATGAAGGAAGGACTGCCCTTGATGCCTGGCTGGCCGGGGAACAGGTAGTTACTGGATGTGTTTGCTGTAAATGTGTGTGTGTGTGTGTTATCACCCCATTAAGCACAGTGAGGATGGGCGTAAAGATGCAAAGAAAAAAAGAGCAAAGAGGAGGGATATCGTAAAAGAAAAGGGGCGGGAGGAAAACATGGAAACTGTCTGAAATGAATGTTAGAGAACTGCAAGCAGCAGGGCAAGTAGGCCCTGACAAAATAGATCCGGGGATCATTTGTGCACACAAAACCCTCCACCACAGTGCTGATTCACAAAGGGGGGATCCCCCCCTCTGTGTTGAAAAGGCAAAAATATCCCCAACTTATAATTTATCACCATGGATGGATGGAACAAAATGAAACTTCAGACACATTTGTGACCCTGATGTCCCTCACGAAACCAAAATGTGCTCTTCTCATTATGAAGGAAGGACTGTCCTTGATGTCTGGATGTGTTTGCTGTAAACACATGTATAACTGTGTGTTTGCAAAGAAATAAAAAGCAAAGAGGAGGGATTCTGTAGGGGGGCAGGTGTGTGTGTGTGTGTGTGTGGAAAATGTCTGAAATTAATGTGAGCTAAGCGTAAAAAGGTAAATAAAAGGGTTACAATTAAACTCTGTGGCATGTGGCATACAGCTGTACACACAATTAGAAATGATAAGAAACGCACACAAAATGGTTTAGTACGTCGCACGGTGGACTCACATTCACAGCACAGCCAATTTATTGTGTATAGATGAGTGCTAATGTGCAGTGAGTCATGTGTTTCTCCAAGAAAGCAAAATCAAAGGATCAAAAGAAAGAAAGGAACAGAAAGGCGTAACTGAGGGAAGTCAGTTTATTGAGAGTTTTTCGTGTGTTTTTTTTAAAGAAACGTGAGCAGAGCTACCAGGTTAAGAGGTGAAGCCAGAGAGAGGGAAGCAGAAATAAATGATACAGTATGACACACACAGCGCCAACTAAGAGTTATTATAGCAGTAGATAGCACTATCAGCTGAGAGCTCAACAATATTAACATCAAGCAGCATTGAGCTTTACTGTATGCTGAACCACTGCGCTGTGGGTCTGTTTCTGTGAATAAATCATATTTCTAGTGAAGCCCTGTTGTCTTTCTTATGCACTATAGTAGCCTAAGCATTTCCTTAATGTGTTAGGAAACTTTTTTATTTTCAACTTTTTCACCAAACTGGTTACCCGTCCACGCCATACCTACCCTGATGTGCGATCTTGTAAATGAAATGCAATACACAAAAGTTTTCTGGAGTAGCTTTTTGAGCCACAATGTCATCGCAGATCTGCGGTGCAACAAAAGGACACTTGTGGCCCTCATGACCCTCATGAAACAAACAGGCGCTCTTCCTGTTCGTAAAGGAATGACTGTCCTTGACGTCTGGCTCGCTGGGAAGCGAGGATGTGCTGGATATGTTTGCTGTAAACGTGACGTGTGCGTCTTCACCCCATTAGGCAAAGGGAGGCTGGGTGTAAAGTGTGACGTAATTTCACCTTCCCGAATAAAAAGATTACGATAAAACATGAAAGATCTTAAAAGCTTTAATATTAGTCAATTTGTATAAGTCAAGTCCGTCCATCATCCATCCTACACTCTCCCGAGCCACCTCCTCCACCTTATCTGGGTGAACACCGAGGCGTTCCCAGGCCAGCCTACAGCTATAATATCTGCCCTAGGGCCTCTTCATGGTAGGACATCCTCAGAACTCCTCACCCAGGAGGCATCCCAGTCAGATGCCTGAACCAACTCAACTGGCTCCCTTCGAACCAGCTCTATTCTGAGACCCTCTCGAATAACTGCACTCTCAAATGAATGCACTCTTTACCGTGACAGCCCGATTCACCGTCTGTTAAAATGACCTAAAATATGAAGTCCTCCTCATTAGACTTCTGCTTCAGAGATGTTTCAAAGTAGATCTGTGTTTGAATTGGTATCCCAAGTCTGGTGAGTCAGCACCATCACAAAGGGATTCAGACTATGTGGCCTGTGTTTAAGGTCCGATATCTGTTTGCAAAGTGTGAGAGAAACACACCAATTAAAAACGATAGCACAGATCGCTGTTGTCAACACCGAATTCAAATCTGCCATGGAAGGGCACAAATGATGACTGCATAGGTACCAGTACTTGTAAAGGGAAATAAAAATATAAAAATTGATTGCATAGACTTAGTGACCTACTGTTCAACTTGAATAATTCATATACTCTGTATTTATTTATTTTTTTGACACCTGGAGAGGTAATTCATTTTTGGTCACGTGGTCAGCATCTAAATCCAGGTATTGATCTGTACTGTATCTTTCTTAGGTCAATAGGAGACTCAGCACTACTGAGAAATAGTGGGTGTGTTAGGTAACAAAAGGTCATGCATCAGGTGTAGCAGGTCTTTTTGTCTTGCGCAGCAAAGGACGCTGATTCAATACGGCCCTCCCGTGTGTATGTGTGCAGTAAACGTAGCATTGGCTTGATAAGTTCTTATAGCTGATTAATTGATAACTTGGGGCTGGATGTTTTCCCCGGAGCAGCTAACATCAGAGCACTTCCTCAGG
The DNA here is from genome assembly GCA_034780415.1 of Cichlasoma orientale. Classification (NCBI taxonomy): domain Eukaryota; kingdom Metazoa; phylum Chordata; class Actinopteri; order Cichliformes; family Cichlidae; genus Cichlasoma; species Cichlasoma orientale. The sequence continues at coordinate 3,458 of JAVDPK010000799.1, read as the reverse complement.
AATCGCAAACTTGTGGTCTTGAATTTCTGTGAAATGCCAATTATTATCCACAAGTGAATAATAATGCAGTTATACACACACAAACACACAGATTTTGACTGCAGTACTTAAATGTCAGTTTAGTGGTAGCCCCTCTACTGGGCCACACACAACCTGATTGCTGCCGGACCTGTTTAATCAAGAAATCAAATACACAATCAAGCATGACATAGTGACCAATGACAGGCAAAGTGAATAACACCTGTCAGTGGGTGGGATATATTAGGGAGCGAGTGAACATTTTGTCCTCAATGTTGACGTGTGAGAAGCTGGAAAAATTGGTAAGCGTAAGGATTTGAGCGAGTTTGACAGGGGCCAAATTGTGATGACTAGACGACCGGTTCTGTTCTGAAGGAGCAGTGGTGAACCAGCAGCAGAGTCATGGATGGCCAAGGCTCACTGATGCACGTGGGGAGCGAAGGCTGGCCCGTGTGGTAAGACCAAACAGACGAGCTACTGTAGCTCAAATTGACGAAAAATTTAATGCTGGTTCTGACAGAAAAGCGTACAAAGGTGACAGAAATTGTGCATTACAGTTTGCTGCAGATGAGGCTGCAGAGCATGCCCATGCTGACCTGAAAGCCCCAACAATGTGCATGCAAGCATCAAAACTGGATCATTGAGCAATGGAAGAAGGTGGGCTGGTCTGGTGTAAATAGTATCTGTCTGACAAAGTGACATATGCTAAAAGATCTCAAAAAACAACACATCGTGCTACGATTTAAAGAAACTCAACGACAAATGTAAAACCAAGTCACTGACATCTACCAGTATGAAAAGGGTGAACCACAGCGAGAGCCGTTATCCACAAATGGAGAAAACTTGAGACTGTGGAGAACCTTCCCAGGAGAGGCCGGCCTACCAAAATTACTCCAAGAGCACATCGACCTCATCCAGGAGGTCTCAAGAGAACCCAGATCAACATCTAAAGAACTGCAGGCCTCACTTGCCTCAGTTAAGGTCAGAGTTCATGATTCAACAATAAGACAGAGACTGGGCAAAAATGGCACCCATGGGAGAGTTCAAGGAGAAAAGCACTGCTGACCAAAAAGAACACAAAAGCTCGTCTCATATTTATCAAAAAACATCTTGATGATCCATAAGACTTTTGGGGAAATATTCTGTGGACTGACGAGACAAAAGTTGAACTTTTTGTAAGGTTTGAGTCCCGTTACATCTGGAGTAAAATTAACACAGCATTTCATAAAAAGAACATCAAGCCAACAGTCAAAGATGGTGGTGATTGTGTGATGGTCTGGGGCTGCTTTGCTGCTTCAGGACGACTTGCTGTAATTGATGGAACCATGAATTCTGCTCTCTACCAGAAAATCCTGAAGGAGAATGTCCAGCCATCAGTTCATACCCCGAAGCGTAAGCGCACTTCGGTTATGCAGCAGGACAATGATCTGAAACACGCCAGCCAGTCCACCTCTGAATGACTCACAAAAACTAAATAAAGGTTTTGAGGTGGCCTAGTCAAAGTCTGGACTTAAATCAGATTGAGATGCTTTGGCATTCCAACTCTCTCTCCAAAACACTCCTTAGCTGTTGGACAGTGACAGTATCAGAGCTGATGGATAAACCAAGCACTCAGCTAAAAGGATGTGGTCATTTTACTCCTCGCCACCTGCAACCTAACACCAAACTGAGGGCAGACAAATAAGATATGACACGTATGCTCTGAACCACCAAATGTGAATGGAAGGCACTACTTTGACCAGCACTCCAAACCAGAAACTATAAACAAAACAGCAAGACGAGCAGGTGCCGTGACTGTCCTACAGTCTATAAGTCACAGCATAAAGAAGTATCACGGATCATTTGAATGAACCGATGCCATCTTTTATGTTTTCACTCAACATCACAACAGCAACAAATGCTTAAAGACAGCATCTCTTAAAGTGGTACGTTTATCCTCTGAACTTAAACACATGCTATCAGAAATTGGTTGTTTTCCGTTAACTTCCACAAGCTGCTCTAAGCTAATTTCTTGTCTTACTGTACGACTCTTTAAAACGCCTCTTAGGTTTAAGGACTGCGTAAGGAGGATGTTTCCATTTGGTGTGCCAACAAAGCAGAGTAGCTAATCATCAAGTTTTCTGGATATTTACAAAACAAGACAAGTGTGTATGACCTGTGCCCTTTAAATGATTTCCAAGTGCAAGTATATCACAGAGCACAGATACCTACACTACACAGAACTCTTCATCCCAAAACAAAGAGAGTGACAACACAGAGGAAACAAATGAGGCATGAAAGAGAGACCTAGACTAGACCTCGAAGTTGTACGCAGCATGGGAGCGATGCAACAACGAACTGACCAAAAAAAAAGCCAACAGTAAGCATACAGGCCTCATAGATTCTCTATACATGGGAGACGTTTGTCCTAATTAGTGACTGCAGTTTATGTTTGATGTAATACACTGGCTCCAGCATCTTTTTTTTGTCTGTTTAGTTTGTAAATACAAAATTGACTAAATAGTAATTATACAAATGTACTTTACTTTCTTTTTAAAACTTTATAGACACACTCTTTAATGAGCTGCAGCACCCGCTGTGACACAACCAAGAGTGTTTGCTCCGCCTCATAAAACCCCTAAACAACTTATGTAACATGTTTAATTAAATTTACCTTTGGCAGCTACACTGAGTATTTTTGAAATTTTAAAGCATTTTATTCCACTCTTCTTTCTGCTTTCAGTGATTAGCGTAAGATAAGACACACCCGGAATGGCTACCCGAAGGCCGGACAGTCCTGATCCCTAAGGATCCCCAGAAGGGACCAGTGCCATCCAACTACCGGCCAATCACCTGCCTCAGCACAACGTGGGAACTCCTGTCAGTCATCGTAGCAGCTAAGATGAGCAGGCACATTTATATGAATATAAACTATAAGATGTCTTTAGAACAATAGGTTGGGGGTTCCAAGGGTCCCCAGGTTAGGACCCCGATGCTACCCAAGCCTACCTTGGACTATAAGCAAGAAATATATGATTAATACTGGCTGCAAGTCACCTGGATTAACAAGGTCTACATCAGGTGTTGAGGAACCAGGACATACTGACAATAAGTGGGCTACTGGAACAAAGTGTACTAGAAGATGTGAATGCAGCCCTACAGACAGTCCCTACTTTGACCACGACTGAAACCAACCAGCTGATCTATAGGGGAGAGTGGGGTGAGTTGTGCCAGTTTTTACTTAAAGTGACTTTAAAGCAAGGCCGTGATAGTAATACTTCCGACTAAAATATATATATATATTTCAGACTGTGGTGCATCCCTGGGAACATTCACTTTGGATCTGAAATATGGTATTTAAGAAATATAGCTTTCTGAAAAAAAGTGGTCTTGTGGCACAACTTGCCCCTGGTGCGGGGTAAGTTGTGCATTTGGAGAGAATGCATTGGGGTAAATTGTGC
>JAVDPK010000798.1:169398-184322 GCA_034780415.1 Cichlasoma orientale | reverse complement strand
TTGCCTTACGCCCCCCCCCCCCCCCCCAGCTTTTACCCAATACATGTGAAGGGAAGGCTTTTTATTATAGTAAAATAAAGATAGGTTTGTCTACAGCTATGCCATCAGTGAAAGTTACAAATCACAAAGAAGTTGTTTTGCAAAATTTTGTGAATATGTTGGAAATTACCGCAAAGAAACTGGAGCAGCGGGATATTCTGAGAAATTATTTTTCAGTTTCACACAGGGGGTAAAATATGGTGTGAAGTGACGGCATTGTTAAAATTGTCAGATATGGCTCAAAAAAGGCATGCCAGTCGATGGATGCACCCAAACTGAAACCCAAAAACCAGACAGAAGAGCAGCTGAAATAACAGAGAATATAAAGACTATTGCATCAGACCGTAAAAACAAACTTCAGCTTCCTTTTATCCTTATTGTTGGGAGACTTGGAAAGGTTGCATTCAAATATGATACATTTGACTGCCTCCCATCATTGTTACACTGTGTTTGTCCCACATTTAGGTTGTTGGGATTTGGTCACCCTAATGAGATGTTTACTGGTTGTATATTTGAGTGCTTCAGCAACTGTGTTTAGACTTTTGTTTTTTAATTATTTGATTTCATTGTTATCTTCTCCGCAATCTGAGCAAACACCATCCGCTCATGAAGGTTCATGAGTTGTGGCAGAAAGTCCCAGAATCCCGAGGCTTAACCGCTTCGCAGTGACTGACGTTTAATTTCAAGGCCTCGTTTGAATCTCACGGTGCGGCAGCTCACTGAGCCTGCATGATATTTTTAGCAGCTTTTTCTAGACTTCGCTCTGCCTCCTGTGCGGCTGCCGACTCAATTTCCTCTGACTGCAGGCAGTCTAAAAGTTGACTTTTGTAGTTTCTCGTATGTTTCAGTAAAAACAACCTGCCTTCTGTGATATTCATCTGTTTCCATCGAATTAAACTGGAGCAGCTCATCATTCTATGGCCCTAGTATGAAAAAAAAACACCTGAGTGCAGCAGTGCTTCACAGCAGTGGTTTTTGAGCTAATGTATATCTAACTAAAGGCTTCTGGCCTGACCTCCCTCTCCCTCTCAGGTCAGTCTGATCCCTCATCCTGGCCTCGGAGTGGCTGTCCCTGGTGGATCAGACACAGAGCGAAGGCAGAGCTCCTGCTCCTGTGTCCAGATGGCACTTTCGCAAATCCCATTTCATTGACAAAAGGTGTTTTCTTCAAGCAGGCCAGCCCTCGAGTACAGGATGTACAGCAAGCCTGAGGGATCACATGCAGATTAATTTCCTCATCTGTTGTCTCATCCATTTTTGGTGACAGAGAGGCAGATATGAAGGGCAGTTATTCACATTTTTTTTTGTTGTCACCACTGTTCAATGTTTACTAACAGGTATATATAAACTAAATCAAATGCTCTCTGTATTTGTGGCCTACTGTTTCCAGACATGTAAAGACCATTCTGCCCCACAAACGACCCCAGAAATCCTCTTTACACCCCCGCGAGTGGACCTCCCTCTGTGTTGTTGATGTATTTCTTATTGCTGAGAAAGCAGGTGGCCTGCTGGTTAAACCCTCAATGTCCAGACTGGCAAGAAGTAGGGCTCCACCTCCTCTAGACCCCCCCCCCCCCCAAAAGACTCTACGTTGGGATTAGCTCATCCTCTGTCCTCGAATCACAAGTACACTTTGTGTTTGTACACACGCAGAAAGAAAACCTGTTAACACTGTGGCTCTGAAATCCCCAATATATGAAGGTTTAAACCAGATTTGTAGCTGAGCTAAGAGAAGAATTCCAAAATAAAGCATCTGAAACAGATCAGACATGAGTGGAGGCATATACAATTATGCAAAAGTCTTGAGCCACCTCTCATTTTAGATTTTGCTAGTAAAATGGGAAATAGGTATAGTGATTTACTGAAAGGGGTTATCCCAATTGGGCCATCATCAAATCAGCCAAGATGCACAGGAAAGAAGGTCAAACTCAAACTCGGGAGAATAAGAATGACAAGCAGAACAACATTGTCGTCCCTTATGTGGCAGCTTGTCAGAGAAACACAGAGAAAAGAATTTTCTCCAAGCATGACATCACAGTATACTTCAAACCTAGTCACACTCTAGGGCAAAAACTGGTCCATCCCAAGGACAAACCCCCCAAACACAAGATAAGCAACGCAGTGTATGCTGTCCAGTGCAGTGAAGAGTGTTCGGACCTTTACACTGGAGAAACCAAACAGCCTCTTCACAAACAAATGACACAACATAGAAGAGCCACCTCGACAGGACAAGACTCAGCTGTACATCTGCGTCTGAAGGAGAAAGAGCACTCTTTTGAGGACGCCAGTGTTCACATTTTGGACCGGGAATACAGATGGTTTGAAAGAGGAGTAAAAGCAGCCAACAATCATCACTGAACAGAGGAAGTGGATTACATCACCAACTTTCCCTCACTTACAATGCTGTCCAGAGCTCCCTCCCCAGGTACCTCAACCCCCATTCACACCTTTGTTCAGGTGACCTCAATAGGTCACTTGATACAATTGGGCGAAGTCCCAAATTGGTTTCACCCGAAACCGCTGATTGTAATGACCCACGCCTCCTTTCTCACCTTGGCACATGTGATTATGCACATGGACAATAGTGGGTCATAACCACCTCCGGGGGACCACGCTGACTGGGGTTTAAATACCTGGGTCTCTCCACCTTTTGGTTTGAGAACTGAAGAAGCCTTTCAGATGAGAGGTGAAACATCTTCAAGAAACAAAAAGAAGTCCAGTCACCCTTTTTTCAAGCTCCAGAGAAACATGTGAATACACAGTTTATACAATTTAACAAAAATCCCAGCATCCATCCATCCATCAGTATGATTACCTTTGTTCTTCATCTGCTGCCAATCAGATGGTGGATCAAAATCTGATGGTACTCTTGTGCATTCATAATTCCATCAATTTTGATTAGATCTCCGCCACCACTGACTGAAATGCAGACCATGACAGACCCTCTTACAGATGGCTGTAAATGCTCACTGTTAAACTTTTCTCCTGACCTTCTCTGTACATATTGATGTTGATTTGAGACCAAAATTTCATATTTGGATCCATCACCCCATCAGACCTGAATGGCTTCTTGACAGCCACCCGTCCACTGAGAGCATTTCTGATGAGGCTATATTGCTCTGTGGTACAGCCTGTTCGGCAAGTGAATTTCTAGGGGATTTCACTGGTCTATTAGCTATTAGCAGATATGTGACTTTCTATAGATGCAGCTTGCTGACCAAATTTGTTAGTTTCAGCTGATAAATTAGCACTCAACCCTCTCCAAAAACTCCAGAACTGACGGTGGCATTAAAACCAAGTCAAGACAACAAAGCTATGGGTAACATCATGGTGGAAAACACAGACACATCTGCCCTCAATCAACACTCATTGTCAATCAGAGTGAGCTGCTGTCACCGCTGACCCATGAGGACATCCCTGCACCGATCTGAACATCCACTCTCACACAGAGTACACACAAAGGGCGAGCGCTTTGATGCGCCCTGTGATGCCAATAAGAGAAACGTTAGACGTTCTTGTGGAATGACCATGACTGTCACCGCACTTAGCTGCTGCAGTATGCGGGTCACGTCAGTGTGTTCGGGTAGCAGCTGAGGGGAGGTGTGAACACACCGCTGCTGCACATAAATAGAGCATGACAGACGAGGAAAGAGTCAGCTAGAAGAAAGATTACAAATCATAAGGAGAGCACCTCAGATACATACAGGATAAAGTCTGTGATGGTTAGTACTCGGGAGGAGGGCATCACCGTGGCTATCTCTGTGACGTCTGAAAAACATTCCCATGCACTTCTTATGGTAATCACACGCAGGCATCTATCACTTTTTATGTGAACAATCGCGTGCAAAAAAACAGGCTTTGTTCCCACTTTTTGATTTTGTTTACGGCACGCATGCTTTCCACATGCTGCTTATTGAATTTGTGGCTCATAAACAAGACACGTCTTACAAAAAGCACTGTTAGTAATGCTTTTTGTGGTTAAATCCAAATGAAAAAAAAATCGGCCGCCTCATACGCAGAATGCTCTCCACTGAGGCGGGTTTAGCAGAAGAGAGGGAGGAAATAAATGGAGAGCGGCTATGTAAGATGGGCATTTTAAGCCTCGAGACGCAGTTTGGGATGAGCATTTCATTCTGCTTTAAGAAACGTTATGCCCTAATTTGCTCACCATGCAGCACGCTTTGTGGCTGTGCAGCTTTGAAAAGAGGAGAGAGTTTCCTGCCGTTGTCCGGTGGTTCGATACTTTTTTTCTTTTACTTCATCCCTCATATCATCAACATCAACAATGTCAGTGACCTTGAAGCAATAACAAGACAGTGTGTGTTAGAATTAAGATGAATGTTTAAGTTAGCTAAAACCTGAATTACTGAGGCTTTTAAATTGAAGAGGAACATTGCAGTAGACTGTTACGGTGGTCAGTGTGTGTCCAGTATGTGCGTTCTCCACTGTGCCCCTGTCCTCATTTGTCCTCCGTCCAAAGTCACATTCCTCAGAGGCACGTGCCCCCGCCGCCGGATGATGAGCCTTCTGAAATTTCAAAACAAACCGGAGACAGAAGCGTGGAGAGAGCGGCACGTAGCCCGCGCCCCCACCGGTTAGAGAGGGGGGGATTATGGGGGATTATGGCCCTATGTTATCCTTCACTTTTCCTCCCCTCAGCACCTTCTCCGCTCCCTAGAAGATGTCAAAACAGGAAAAGTTTCATCCTAAAGGCATCCAGTCGCCATAACTTGGCGATTTGGTGGTGTTTCCTTTTTTATGAAATGTGATTTTAGCCACACAGCAGACACAGGTAATGATTTTTTCCCCCTCTCACTCTGCTGTCTGAAGATTTTCTCAACTATGCTGAACTGGTTCAGCTGGTTCTCTAGCATCTGCATTATTAATTTTTTCCATTGTGTCACTGTGGAAAAGCATTCTTGGTATGCGATGCTGGAAGATTTGCAGTGAGAATAAAATAAACCAGGCAAGGGCAGGGTTGAGCTTTAAAAAAAACAAACCCTAAAATGCACAGAGCCCTCGTGTTTAATGTGTTTAAATTAACACCTAAATTTATCTGCTTTTTTCCTTCTAACTTTGGGAATCTTTGTTCGCCTGGATATATTTTGGCTTAACAGACTGTATCCAGATCCTTGTCACATGCTTTTCAAAATGAACTTGAGTCTCTTGCCTATGTGCCGTAACGCCAAATGGCACTTGGAATCTCCTTAAGTGCACTTCACTTTAATTATGTTTGTTTTGGCTGATGTGCTGTGAGACTGTTGCCTAGTGTGTGTGTGTTTTCTGTGGAGCCAGACAGTCATTACACCACTACTAAACTGACACAACAGGACAGACAACAACAGGCCCAGCAGTGCTATGTTCACTTAAAGAGCTTTCCTCTTAATCAGGCTGTTTATGGCACAGACTGATCCAGTTTCTGAGAAGGATGCTTGAAAGACTTTTAGTTTACGAGCCATAAAGCAGAGTGCAGAGCCGGTGTCTGGCGGTTTAGGCAAAAATTAATAAAAGGAGGAGAGCAGTTGAAAACTTTAATTAAATATAAGCTACCGCCTCTCAATAAAACACGCACGGAGGAGAAGGGAAACTGGCCACATTTTGACATCACACTTAAAAATACACTTCAACAACAGTCTGACCACAAGAGTCGATTTGTGTCAGTACTGCGTCTGACCTAATTTGCGCCATACATCACAAAACCACAAAGGTTATCAGCCATCAGCTCACACTGGCACCATTCAACAAGTCTGTAGGTTCATTTAATAATATCGAACGCTGCACCAACGAGGTGATTCCTAAAGAGCTATTAGCCAAACACTTGGCATCAAAGATCTGAGGAAACTGGACAAGTGGAGGACAAAAGTATTGTCAGGCCTAAAAAATATCTACAGCAGATTAACAGTATCTGAAAGTCACGTCATTAGGAAATAGAAAAACTCCAGCAAAGACCTGACACAGGAGCTGAGGGATGCATCTAGTCCTTCAGTTGATCCATCTGCTGTTCCCCGGAGCCAAGACCTCAAAATTATTAAAGCAGCCACCCCTCACGCTCTCATCACAGAACAAAAGGCAGAAACATCCAAAGAAGAGCTTTGAATGTCCTTCAAGAAGCCTGGAGAACTGTTCCTGAAGACTGCTTAAAGAAATGAGAATAAAGCTGCCTCAGAGAGTTTAGACTGTGCTGAAGAATAAAGGTGGTCACACCAAATATTGACTTTGAAGCTCGTCAGAATTGCACAAACATACTGTATTTGTATGTATGTTTGTATGTTTCAATAGGTTTCTGCATCCATTTCCAGTTTTCCAAGGAAAATACAAAAACATGAGCGGTGGCTCAAGATTTTTGCACAATAATGTACCACATTTGTACTTTTTTTATTCTTTTTTGGTATGCATAGTCACATCATATCTACTAGGGACATCCTAGCCTTGAACCCGTGAATAACAATTTTTAACCCCATAAAATGACCTACATATAGTTATATACTATAATATGCTATTAGCAGCATGTTAATTCTGCATAATTCTCACTGTGCATGAGGCTCATTAACTGAAGGAAGGCTTGACGCTTTATCTTTTGGCATTAGCTTCAATCTTTTAGCAGATGAATCATATAAATGTAGTCATCAACACTGCCCTTTGAAATCAACATTTAAAAGTCATTGAAAGACCGGCCCGGTTTTCAGCTAACATGTTTTGCGTGTTGTTTAAAGAGTTCTGAGTGGGAAATCTGCCACCATGAACCCTCTAAAGTGCATATATGCCACATAAAAAAGGAGATGCTACCAGAAGATAGTGCAGCTTAGCAAAAATATAATTTCTTTGCACTGTAGCATCAATAGCAACTGATTTCCAGCCTCAACTGTTTTGTAAATTTAAGTGCAGACAGTCCTGAGATGTCTGGCCAACAATGTGCTGAGCAGCAAAAGCCAGAGTGCACGCACGTCTGTCACAGTGCCATTGTGAGCATTAAATGCGTCCTTCCTCTGCCGCCACATGGAAACTCAGCACTCAGACTTCAGAACACAGGAAACAGAAGTCCTGACCTTGTGTGGCACAGTAGTGTGACCTAAAACCACGGCGATCTCATAAATAGCCACAACCCCCAGCCGGTGTCGCAAATGTTTCTCTTTGGCACCGATGAGCAATGTGAATGTGACCTACTTGATAATTTTTGCATGTAAATTATCGTAATTGTTGTTGTGTGCGCCAGACTCTTTCCTCTATGCAAATTCTCCACAGTGGGTGTGTTTGAGCAGGTGTGCACCAAATGGTGAAGAAAGCCTGAGGCCTCTCAAGAAACGCTCCACTAAAAGCCACGCGAGCCTGACCCCAGATCAGCCCAGATACAGGAAGCTTTTTTGTAAATGGTTTTAAACTCATCTGGTTGACATGTGCCTGTCTGGAGTGTGCAAATCTCCTCACAGGAACTCACAAATCCTCCTGTTTTGTTTGTGGAGATGCAGCCTGGGTGTGCTCAGTGTGCAGAAAATTTACGAGGGCAAAGTGACTTCACCAGGAAGCATATTTGCTCTGAGTTCATCCTTCAAGCGAGCTTTCCTCTGCAGCTCGTATTTCTGTCCCAGGATTCATTTTGCTTACCCTCCTGACAAACAGCAATTTAACTGAGATAGATGGAGCTGATGTGGGTCGGTCTAAATATCGTTCTCGCACAAAGCATTCAACCACACAAACACACACACACACGCACACACACTTTTAAGCACGGCCCGAGATCAGCCTTTATCACTGCAGTGTTTCCTGTTTTTCTCCTGTTTCTCAGACAGAGGAAGAGAAATCAGTGGTCTTCTCTTTTCTTCCTCACGCCGTCCTTCGCGTCTCACCTCACCGCATTTCCACATCCATCGTCTTTTTCCATCAGCAGCGAGAAGACACGCAACACTATCACCACTACCAAATCTGTAAGTTCCTCTCAAGCTGTATTTTTCTTTCCTACGCTGGACTTTTCTCCTTCCATAATCAGCCTGAATCTCTGATGAGGGCAGCACTTTCTCTAAAGCGCTGCTTATACACAAGACTGTGACTTCGACAGTCCATTTCCTGTTTAATCCTTAAAGGACTTTAATGCAAACACTATAAATGCTCAATTTTCAAAAAGAAAGCCAAATAATTTTATGCACTTTGAATGATTCTAGTATTCTAAGTAGACAGTGTTTATTTTTTAAACTCATCTCTCCTGTGATGTGTGCGTCCCTCTCACGTTTTCAGCGCGGCTCCAGGCAGCAGCCGGCGACACGTGGAGCCAACATCAGCAGGAAGAAACTACAGACGGAGGCAAAACAAAGAGGAAAGCTCAGACACAGCCGAGTGGAGCTTAACTTGAGATGGCATTAAAAACTGTCCATCTTCTTTAATTGGACACATGAGCAGCAGCCATGTGATAACTCCACAGGTCATAGCTCTGTGCTATGCAGTTATATGCAACTCAATTAGCATTAGACTGTTAATCATCCCCTGCAATTGGTGTGTTGTAAACTATAGTGCATTCATTTGAAGCCAATCAGAGCCAATCAAAAGGCATGTGACCTTCAGGTGGACACTACCAGCTGATCCTCATTTACCATCATCAGCTGATGAAAAGCAACTGGTTTGCAAGAGAAGCACAGAAATGGCAGCATGAACACTTTCCAGTTCATGGTCCCGTTCCAAGTCTACTTTGATGCATGCGTGGCCTTTCAGCATGATCCCAATCACCAATAGGCCGTTTCCACATGAAAAATACCACTCGCTACTAAGAAACGAATGAAAATAATTCAGAAATCTTTAAACTGTCTGTGTCAAACACATGCTCGATCATCTACTCCCTGTGAAGGTGAGATATGCAACTCCTTTCTCCTTGTTGAACTGCGGTCATACACTGAGGCTTTAATCTGTGACGTTCTGCTAGAAAGCACTGATATGCAGGGCAGCTCTAAAGAAATGCTATGCTCACTGCTCGTTGATGGTGCAGCTGCTATAACAGGAGGGGCAGATACAGAGGATTAAGGTTATTCTGTTTAAAAATCATGCAGTCATCTGGAAAAAGTTACCCCTCAGAATCAACTAATTTTTTTGTACAATAATGTCAACGTAATGAGGAGGAGTGGACATCAAGGTCAGACCGTGTAATGCAAGAGCTCCATCTGAAACCCTGCAGAGACCAAAGTGAAGATGTTTGGCCAGAAGGCACAATACCACATAAACCACACACAGCATATCAGCATCAACTCATTATATCATCACGGTGGTGGAGGGGTGATGATTTGGGCTTGTTCTGCAGCCACTTTACCTGGGCATCTTGCAGTCACTGAGTTGACTATGAGCTCTAATGTATACCAAAGTACATTATATTGCCAAAAATATTCACTCACCCATCTAAATCAAATTTACTGGGCTGATATGAACACAGATATTAAGTTCAAACTAAACCAACCTTTAGAGGAAGAAGAAGTGTTTGATTTGTGGTTGGAATTTAGGCCCACCTCAATCTGACCGGCTACATGGTGTCAGAGCAGCGAGTTAAAGCAAAGATGCATTCTTCATGATATCTTGAAGAGGAGTAAACACTGTGAGGTGGCTCTTAGAGACGCACTGTAATTTAAATCAATCTGAGGGTAAAATTAATCAAATTGGACTGGTCAGAACCAGAGGATTTGCCAGCAGCCTGAGCAGTAAGTTCACAAACTCAACCTTGAGAAACTTTTAAAGCCACTATAAAGTGAAACAGTAGGTTTCTCTTGAAGGCTAAATGAAGGCTACTTGCCAGCATGTGTGTAGCTTCACCTTGTTTCACTGTGTAACACTGAAATCAAAATAGGCTAACAAAAATACAAAAAACTGTTTTTATTTCATGAGACCTTCAACCAGTATTCTCTTTCCTGTGCTCTTTTTTTGTGTAGCTTATCGGTGACCAATCCCTGCCTTATTTTACATTACCTAAATGCATTTATTCATGTAATTATGAAGAAAGGAACAGACAAAAACTGAAGGCCAAGACAAAGAGACACTAATTGCCTTCTCGTGAAATAATGACACCAGAAATATAATAGATACACACACACACACAGAGGTAATATTTAGGTCAGTCCCACTGTGGCCCACACACTGTTGAGACCCCCCTCCATCAGCACCACCAGCCCTCCTCCCTTAAGCTGAGCGGTTTTAGGCTTTCAGAAGTACAGTGTGTCCCAGCATATGAAGCACACAGTAGTCTAGCACGTATTCGCTCACATGGAGAGTTTTCCTGCCCGGATCGAGGGCGCGCAGACAAACCGACTATTTGCATTCTTTGCATTGTTTTAAATATTTCCATCAGCCGCGCAGAGCGACGTGTCCTCCTCTTACAGAGCAGGTTCAGGGCTGCATTTAAATGTGCAGGCATGAGTGGGAAACCTAAAGCCCGCAGCTGATCGGAAACAGAGTTTACATAGTTTAAATAGTTTAAATAGTAAAATGGATTTTATTCTATTCTTCTGTGAAACAATAAATATCAGCATTCATTCAAATAATGTATTTATTTAATTGTCTTTAGTTCTTCAAATTCATAATAAATTACAGTACTTTTCCTGGGAAATTAATTGGTGAAATAGTTGGTAAATTTACTTAACCATACTTGGTAATGAATGGACGCAGGACATTTCTAAGTGTCCTGTTTATTATGTAGTACTTTCTGGGAAACTACCATGGAAATGAGCTGGAAATGTCTTCAGACTAAAGTGCACCACAAAGTTTTAAGGTCAACAATAACAACTTCCATCCCTTAATGATAAGTATGGTATGATTTTAATAATAATAATAATAAGGTAATTATTTTATTTTCTATATTTAATCAAGTTTTAAAGTTTCCCCTAAATTATATCCTCATGCAGGTCAGTCCTGAGCTGCATACAAATTGTTTTCATCCATTAAGATATTCCTGAATCTGACATTTGCGGGCAAAGATTTACTGTCAGCCTCATGCTTCCAGACTTCATCATCATCATGACTCCTGCATCTTCAAAACATTCTCAGAAACGATCTTATTTCGCTCCCTCGTCCAACTCTCGGACAAACATTGTGTTTGTAACTTTAGAAATGTGGGAATAGAAGTTTGGCACAAGTCACGCAAAACTCAGACTGATACATGTGCGCAAAGAGAGAGAGAGAGAGAGAGAAAGAAACACACAATAACCAAGCAGAGGTGGGGTCAGTGTTTGAGCTGAAGTCACGATACAGCAGCGTGTGGGCAGGATGCGTGAAAAACTGTTGGATCTCAGGCGCTTCAAACAACAAACCCGCTGCCTTTTCAGGCTTTTGCACGCCAACGGTTGTCTGTTTGGTTTTGGCAGCCGTGTCTAATTTGTAATTTTTACAATAAGAAGTGTCAAAGCAAACATGACATTAGCTGTCGTCGAGGCTCACAAAGACATCCAGAATAACAGGAGCTGACAGTGAAGCTTGTTGTGATGGATTAGTCCCAGAGAGAGTCTCTCTGTACAAAGTGACTGATGTAATGCCACATGCTTACATGAGGCACCCCAGCAAAATGAACTCGCATACTGATACTCTCCTTATGTAAGAAATAACAGCAGGAAAAGGGCAAATATTAGTGTCTCAACACCCCCATACACCTGCTTTATGGTACTAGGCAGTAAACAGGCAGACCCTCGCACGCAGCAATTAAAAAGGCGGCTGAGTTTGTTTGCATAATGTGTTTATCTCAGTCTGGAGCCTCTTTTTGAAATGCAAACAGTCTGTCTACAGAAGTCCGTTTTGTGCTGAGTGATCCTCATCTCGCCTATAAGGAGAAAGATGCTGTTGATGCCCCACATTCCAGGTGTTTATTTGTGGTTTGTGAGAGATAAAGTCAAGCCTTTTAACATCACGTACAGCTGATTTTACTTCTAAATGCTGACGCAAAAAAACAAAACAAAGCAAAAAAAAAACTTATTGTTTATGTAGCATCATGTTATGCAAATTAATTTCTTCCTCAGTTAGCTGACATACTTCATTCAGGCCAAATATCCACCCCTCGGGCTGCTGTTTGATATTTCCAACAGGAAAAACAACACAAAACACTGTGTGGGTAAAGTCAGCGGCTTTGACCTCTGTCTGACCATAGTGAGTTTTTAAAACCTCCAATATTGTCAGCGTTACTTCTGTCTCATCAGTATTGTAAGTGCAGTCATAAAAGTACAACAGCTTTGCTCATGAAGATCCAAAATCACACCTGATTTAAATTTGGCAGATTTCCTCTTCAAGGTCACCTCCTTTTCACCACAGCACCACTTCGAGTGCTTCAACCAGACGTAGGAATGTCTACTAGTAATGAAAGGTCAGCTACAAAGCGATGGGCTACTTGCGAATGATCACATATGTGGATGGAGCTTAGGTACTTACCATAGTGTTGCTCTGAGCTAAATGCTAATATCAGCATGCTAAAATACTTGGATTAACAAGTAGTTTTATTTAAGTTTTAGTATACTAATATACAAAGCGCAGGTGAGGCAGGTGGGAATGTAATAATTTCTTTACAGATCTGAGCAAATATGCTATGCAGCTATACTTAAAATGTATCCAGAGGGGAATGCTGTTCTAAATTTCATGGCAAAATCCATAAAAAAAAAAAAAATCATAGTTGAACAACAGGAAAAGTGCAGGATATAAAATTCCTCTGCTGGAGACACAGTAAGTGAAGTGAAGCCAACCCGGAAGCACCTTAAACCTGGATTCTTTTGAATGGCCACCAGGGAGTGGCCATTAGTTGTGGTTGCAAAAGGTCTATGAGAAAATGTCTTATTTGACCTCAGTAAACACTTTCCTGCTCAGTTTATAGGCTCAGTCACTCATTTTAGATCCAATTAAACATAAAGTTAAGTCCGTTTTGTAAGACTTGGTCATACTATGTTTCAGAAAGGAGGATTATCTGGGGTAAGTTCACTGCCAAACAATTTGTAATTGACAAGTTATTGCAGTTTCATAGTGAGACCCACCCCTTTCTTGTCACACCTGGTTTCAAAACACCAAAATCAAAACATTTAAAAAGGTGCAAGTCTTAGTTTGAAGGTGAATGTGTCATGTTCAACAGGAACTGGCAAAAACGCAGGACTCAAAAGCAAAAGATGAAAGAAACTTTAAGCTACCTTTATTGGGGGTAATCCAAAAGTACTCAGTCCATAAAGCGAATTCCAAAAACACAAAGTCCACAAGAAAAGCACAATGCAAAAGGTCCACAGGGAAGTAAACCAGATCCAAATACAAAAGATGCACACAAGAGAATGAACAAGAGCAGGAAATCAGGCAGACACCATGACAAAGGAAAACTGAAGCTATCAGGGGTAATCAGGGGAATTTGGAACATAAGCGTAATGTAACACAACTGAATTAAATCTAGATAACTAGACACAAGGAAGTAAAATGAAAAGAAAAGCACAAGTGATAAGGACTCATCTCTTTGCAACTAATTTCACCTAGCAACTGCCAGCATCCTCCACCTTGGCAGGCGGAATAAACCCTTCTCCCTAGCCATCGGCGGTTACCAGAGGGTCGCTGACCACTCTCTAGGTCACTGTGCCACTGGGGCTTTAGCAATTACCTTCACAGTGACTGCCAACAACCACTCGCAACAGGGACTCATTCAGAGAATACACATTTCCTCCCCACAACCTGTGGTTGCCAACAGGTCTCTAGGCCTGTGTGACTCAGGTAGGAAATTTCCAGTTGATGATAACTTTAATAGAAACATTTTTTAATAACTCACACAATCAAATTTTAGTAAAGCACGAATTATGCATAATTAAGGTGATGGCTAGGTGTCTTTTTGTCTTATTTGTTATCCACTTGTAGCCTATCGAAACACATTTTAAGAAGTTGGTTGCTGAGTTTTTCTTTCCAGTATCTTTAGTTTAAGTCTTGAGGGGTGGCTCAAGACTTTTGCACAGTACTGCATGACCAAAACCAGAATGGCTGCAGTCCAAATGGCACAATGAGTGAGATTACAGTGGCTACATGGATCTTTTTATGCAGTCTGTGGTCTGGACCAAAGTGTTGCATCATCCGTACATCCATAACACCATCATAATACAGATGACGTGTCCAACTTGGGGCAAAATTACACAGAAGAAACAAACACGGATGTTTCACCAGAGACAGTCATTCAATATAATTAAACCCAGCGTTACTGAATGTAGCGCAATATTTAGTCTTAAGTCTGTCTGATGTAAACTCTTTGCAAGTCATCCACCGAACTGGGAATCATTTCCGTCTCCACTTTTCATCCCGTATGACATTAACAATGAATAATTCAATTGTACTCACATAACAGTTCTTTGATGCAGTAATGAAAGAGCAGTATTACAAGATTTATCTGTAAATTCCTTCTTTCATAACATCCGCCCTCATTTCAAAGGCTGGATGAATCGAAGTTGTGAGTGAACATGCAAGGTTTGCCTTTTTTGTTCAGAACACAAAAAGCAGGTGTGTGTGTGTGTCTGTCTATTTGGAGGGGGGGCATGTTGTTCCTGGTTCTCACTGGCAACATTCAATACTCTGAGAAAAAAAAAAATCAGTGCTGCTGACTGATAAAACTGCAGCTGTGGTCTCAGTGTGATGGGGAATAAATCGGGAACAGTTTGTACAGGAAATGGCAACGCTTTTCTTTCTCTGTACACGAGAGAGGAAAAGAAGCAGCGGAGAAGAAAAACACTTGAGTTTCAGTTCCTTTTCCACCAGTGCTCCCTTCTGGGTTTCATTCATAATTTACTGCCCCAATGTTCTGTCTGCAATTAGGATACAGAGAGGGAATGAGCACAGGCAAGCCTCTCTCTTCCTACCAGCACGCACACTTGTTCTTCTGATGTGCTGGATGGCCCGGGACTCGGGGGGGGGGGGGGGGGGGGGGGGGGGGG
>JAVDPK010000798.1:147486-169388 GCA_034780415.1 Cichlasoma orientale | reverse complement strand
GTGATGGAGGGCCCGGGAAACCGGCCCCCCCCCCCCCCCGCTGTCCTACTTTCTGGCTGTGGAGGAACGAAATCAGCCTCCTCATCTCTTGTGCTGCAGTTTCAAGAAAGGCCAGAGTTTTTACAGTCCTGGCTGCCTGTGTGGTATGTAAAGCATCCAGTGCCCAAGAGGACACTGTTTATTTACCACTCTATAGGCAGTGTGGCAAAGGCGTTCTTCTAACCGGTGGGGACTATTTGAATTTACAACCTGGTATCATGTTCCAGACACCAGGCTGATATCATAATCTCAAATTTTGCCCATTTACAAAAAGTCATGCCGTCACACATTTGCATCAGGCTGTTTCTTTTAATCTGGGTCGCTGTGTACTATTTATACAGCCCCATCAGATTAAAGCACAAGGAAGATTAGCAGTGTAAAATGACACTGGATACTCGTATGGTATGAACGTGAGAATAAAATCACGTTTTCCTTCATGTTTTACACAATAGTCACACAAACTACACACATCCAAAATGCCCACTTCAGCAGAGACAGTGGTACTTCAGGTTAAATACATTTTTATTTAAAATCTTCCCAATCAATTTTTTTGCTCATATACTGGCTCCCAAACTCTGGACAGAAGCGGTGTTTGGACAAATATCATTTTAAAGGCTTTCTTTGGGGACAGAACAACAACTGTAGAAGATATTTGGGTTGGCAGTGCTGGTGTCTTTATATTATGTATGGTTCAGTCCAATTCAGTTTTATTTATATAGCTCCAAATCACAACAACAGTCGCCTCAAGGCACTTTGGGTTGTTAAATACTGATTCTTGGATTTTTGTTGTCCAGTGATAACTGTGGTTTTTGGTCTCTCTGTCAGAATTTATTCCTGGTCCTTTTCTGTTTTTGTTTTTGTTTTGTTTTTTTAAATCAAGTCCTCTTTTATTTTGAAGGTTAGATCCTCATGTGGCATTTACTTCCTTCCTTTGTTCTTTTCCCGCCCTTCTTAGTCTCTGATTGTGTTCACCTCTTCCTTATGATCCTTACCTCCTTGTGTGTATTTTGTCTGTCTGCTAATTCCCATCACCTATTCAATTACAAATTGTTTTCTTGATAAATTGGTCTCTAAAAAGCAAAAGTTTCCATTCTGACTTAAATATGATATCTGACTGATAGATTAACATAATTGGTTAAATGCATAGAGTAATATAAATCAACTAGCAGTATATAAAATGTGTAATATCTACAAACACATATCTGCAAATGCATTCATAAAATTTCATGATTTTTGGTTCAGGAAGGTGAGAGCGAAAAAAGGGAACACATTTGCCAAAATGCAATCTTGAATGTTCTTTTTCAGTTTTATCTTTTTGTATGTGTTCACTTTTGTAACCAACACAGGGAACAGGAAGTGGCACAGCTATCTGATAGCTACACTGGTAGTGCTGAAATATTGGTCTCAGAAGCTAAGACTGGGTTCTGCCTCAACAAAATCTACCAAAATGTTTTTTTTATTTAATTTAATTTTTAATGAAATACAGTGAACACCCATATTGTGTCTTTTGTCGTCCTTTGCTCTTTTCCTTTTCCCCTCACCCCCAACATGTTGTGCCTGGTTCTGCTGCAGGTTTCTTCCTGTCACCAAGTGCTTGCTTCAATCATTTGGCTTTTTCTCACATGGTGGTGCAGTGGTTAGCACTGTGGCCTCATAGCAAGAAGGTCCTGGGTTCAATTCCACCTTGGATGGGACCTTTCTGTGTGGAGTTTGCATGTTCTTCCTGTGGTTGTGTGGGTTATCTCTAGTATTCCACTTTCCTCTCACAGTGCAAAGACATGTGGGGTTAGGTTAACTGGAGACTCTAAATTGCCCATAGGTGTGAATGTGAGCATGAATGGTCATCTGTGTTAGCCCTGAAACAGGCTGGCAACCTGTCCAGGGTGTACCCTGTGTCTTGCCCTATAACAGCTGGAATAGACTAAACAAGACAACATGTACCTTAAACCCACTGGCCACTGTTAATGGTTCGCAAATTTAAAAAAATAAATTTGCGCTTTGTCACAGGCATCATTAAATGGCTGCTTTGATACATGTTCAGTAATCCAGATAAGGAAATCCCAGAAAGCTGATTCTGTTGTTCTGGGCGTAGTGCTTTCAGTGGGAGAAATGTTTCATCACGCATCCAAGTGACTTCTTCATCTCAGCTGACTGCAGGTTTCCCCAGCCTGAGTACAGTTACATAACGCTTGAAACTAGCATCATTGCCTAAAAATTAGCCAGGAGCTCAGTTTCATGATGCAAGCGTTGATCAGTGGCTACGAGGAATTAAATGGCTGCTCTCCTGTTAATATATCATCAATATTAATTTAATGGCACAATAAATAATTAAGTACCACTGACATAGCCTAGAAAATACTTCAGCTTTTATACTGTAACAATGTACTTTAAGTAAGATTTTGACTGCCATACTTTTAATAGTAATGGAGTAAATCGACTTTGATATTTACACCTTTTCCATCATCGAAGGACTTCAGATGGCTAAATGTTGAGCAGGCTTTACAAAAATGACTCAGTGCTGGGTGGGTGGGTGTGAGGCACTGACTGCATGCATCCACATGTTCATTTGGCAGCGATTCCAGATATAAGCAGTCGACTGTATATGTTGTACATGATCAGTGGACTCTTGACTCATATAAATTAAACACTGTATGTTATGGTTCCTGTCACTATGTGAACGGAAATATGGTACGATGATAGTCTGATTTCGGACAACGGATGCGTCACGCTTTATTTTATGAAATGTGCTGTTATCCGCCATGGATACGAGGGCATCAAAGTGTGTGTATGAGCTTGTTTGTTTGCGTTGCTGAGGGACATGGCAGGGTGGAGCTCTGGTAGAGGCTCACTTGTGAGTTAAAGGTTTCTTTTATTATCTATTTTAAGCGTGGGCTACTTCCTGGAGTTGCGCGAGACCTTTGAACCACACCATGCTCTTAAGTTCTCTCATCCCACATTCCTGACACAAAGTCAGCGTGGACAATGTCGTGTCTGTGCAAATCAAAACCTTACTCATGCTAATGCCGAGCCACACCTTTACACAGTTTGAAACACCTTCACCTGGTTTCTGTGTACACTGTGATGCCAAGAAAAAGACTGAGCTCTTTTGGAAAACAGAAATCTCCAATAAAGCCTTCATGACCCACCCAGTGGGCTTGTTTTAAGTCAAAAGAGAAAATTTAAGTCATCGATGAATCACCTGCTGACAATTATCACCGTATATCAAAGCACAAAAGCAACAGGGATAGGCTGGAAATTTAAACTTGGTTTGGAGTGTTGTCGTTAAACCGGCAAGCGGTGTCACGCTGTTTAGTCTAACAAGGACCACTGGGAGCAATTAGAGGCCAGCAAAGTCACAGCGGTTTCCCTGTTAGTCCAACCCTGGCTTCTGAGGGATATCCCCTCCTCACTTCTTTTTAATTTGCTTATCCATGCACAAACTCTTTTCCCAGCATCACCATGAACTGGGATTACTGCTTTCTGTAACAGAGCTGTCTGGATGGTTTATAGACGGTAAAGACTAGAACAAACAAGGAGGTTAAAAAAAAAATAAAAGTCTCAGTTCTCAGGAAATACATCCATACTCAGGCTGACAATAACCTGTTTCATGCAGGCCTTTGAAGCCGGAAAGCTCTTGAACCCACACTAAAAACAATTACCGGCAGCAGTGAAATAGTTTCTCTTTGAAATGATGCTGCTTTAACTGGAACAGTTCAAAACCAAAACAATCCTGCAATGACTCCAGACTGCTATGACATAGGTAGTACCAGTCAACAGTTTGGACACACTCATGATGTTTGGACAAGGACACTTCTGTTGTTTAAAATTTAGCAGTGGATCAGAGCATAGTCAAGTTACAGTTATGTGATGAATATGGGCCTTAAGTGCACTAAAAGTGACTGTGCTTTAATTTGAGTGGTTGAGCAAACATAAGGAACTGCAGTCAGAACTGAATAAAAAAACCAGCTCTTCCATAAAGTTATTTTTTATTTATTTTTAATTAGTTTGATGATACATAGTCTCTCATGATAGCAAATTTAGGTTGTTTTGTCATCTGAGAAGCCAAAAAATGTTTGATACTGTGGTTGAATTTTCTGCCAGCCGACAAAAGTGTTTGAGTACGCTGCAAAACCTGGAGTTGTTTAGATCTCAACACCCACACTGCAGCCAAAAGCAGCCGGAGCCACCTGTCGCCTGTGTCTTTTGTTTATAGTAAAAGTCTGGCACAGCCATATAAAGTTATTGAAGAGAATATTTAACATTTTCAAAGACGGGCTTCTCTGTTTTCTTGATAAGAGTAGATTGATATCTCTCTCGTGCTTGTATTCCATTTATCTTAGTATAGAGATAGCCTAACGATAACAATCAGGGCGTCACAGATAAACTTGCCTTCAGTTAAAATAACATACCTCCCAGTACTGCTACAGCTTGATTAACATGCTGTATCTCGACGAGGTTGCCAAGAAAGCAGAAGAACTTTTTCAGTGTTTACACTAAGCTAAGCTAAGCTATTTACATACTGGTGTTTATATCGATCTGCTCAGCAACATCCCCCTAAATGTTGTTATGGGAGCTTTTACATAGAACATGATTATTTTCCTATTTTCTGTTAGATTTTATTTTAATTTCGTTTTTAACTGTTGTTTACAGATTGGTTTAGTTTCAGTTAGAATAAAGTGTATCAGGAGGTCTCAGAGCTAAAGGACGCGTTTGAGTCGCATACGAATTACAGTATGTCAAGTGGCTCCTGCCTGCGTTGCTATATCGACTACACACACACACACTGACGTGGTACGTAAATGTAATGGAAACAAAACAAAACCGCGTCAGGCTGTCGACACGGTTTCGTTTTGATGCAAGTCCACCGTCCCCTCAACTCTGAACTGATTGGTTAAGGGGATGGATGGATGGATGGATGGATGGATGGATGGATGGATGGATGGATGGATGGATGGATGGAAAAAATAACTAATTTCTAATTGGGATTATCCTGTTCCATAATGCAAGTTCACCGAGTTATATGGACATTTCTGCAAATTAAATCCTGAAAGAACCTTAAATGAATTAATGTAAAATGTGAAACATTATTCCCAGAAAAGTTTTCTAGATATCTCAGTTTTTTGGGAACAATCCACAGATAAACATCTGTTGTTAAAATGATAGCGAGCTTAACAACAGTAGGTGATAAACATCTGCAGGAATGTGATCCGTCCACTTGAGATCATGAGAATACATAACACATGCACATGCACACCTTCACGTGCAAACACACAAAACATTGATTGTACCAGTGAGATACAATCACTAAATGGGACTCTCGCCACCTAAACAGATCCAGCTGCACATTATGGAGAACAAATAAGATTTTCATGCAGTCAGATTATCTACACACCCACAAAGCCAACAAACGACACAGCTGCTGTATTTACTCTGCCAAATGCTGCAGTAAATACATTTCAACCTACAGTAGCAGAAGTCCAAGAATGTATTACATGCTGCTCGGCACTCGAAGCATGCACATAACTGTTTCTCTGCCTCCATATATCAAACATGGGCAGCTGGCCAGAGGACGTGCAAATAGCTGTAAATGTGCCACTCAGACACACTTTATCACACATGAGATGGAGCAGGAGGTGTGAGACTTTTTAAACAAAGTGGAATATAAAATTACAGGTTATCACAAGGCTTGTCCTTGAAAGGTGAAAATTTATAGGCAGACATTGGCCGTCAAATAAACCTGCAGGTGTTTGTATCAGGCTGTTATGTAACCCTTCAGTCAATTAGAGCAGAGGAGTCAACATGCGGTCTAATTTTGTGCGGTGGCAATTATCATTCTGTCGACTCTTAGAAGAAGATGTTATATCTGCTGTCAGGGCCAAAATAAATGTGGCTAATGAACAGTCCAAGGAGGGTAGATATAATAGTCATGATCATAATCATATTGAGGTTTCTCATGCAATCTCATGTGCACTAGGGGAAAATGTGCTTTCCCTCCAGGAACCATGAACTGAAACTAATCGAACAGCATCTTTAAATCTACAAGTTATTGCATTCACTAGATAATTTCCTTAACTTATACCAGTTTCTGTAAGAAATATCTGCACACAAACGCACACTGCAGCCACAAAAGATGAACAGGCGGAGAGAAATAAACGAGCTCGGCCGTTCTGCAGAGAGATCCTCAGTCAATGTGAGGGCTTGCCAAGTGTGTTTTATTGGCACGCTCATTCATCAAAAGGCCAACACAAGCTGAATCTAAGGTCAAAGGGATGCTACTTGGAAGGAGATGGAGAGCTTTTAACGATTTAAACAAGAGACAGTAATTTTGTTAAAGGTCAGCGACAGACAGATTCACGGATTTGTTTATCTCCTGTCATTTCAAGATCATTTTTACAGGACGGGAATGCCGGAGTACTTGTTAATAATGCTAAAATGACCTTTAAAGGCAATAAAGAGCTGTGAAGAATGAGGTTTTATGAGTTTAAAGGGGGGGAAACCCCTCTAAGTTGACTTCTGTTTTTCCATTTTTAAGTCTCCACTGGCTGTTAGATGCCTCTTACATTCATCAGCCAGGAATATTTTGACATGATGGTTGATGCCAAATTGGAGAGAGAAATGTGTCAAAGCCAAATTAGGTAAATAAATAAATAAAAACAGCATGTGGTAGAAGGCTGGTGTTAATTTCATTCCCTAATTAGCCAGGCTTAATTAGCCCGGAGTGGGAGCATATGGCATTTATTTTAAGAATTTCTAACCAAGGAACGCACTGCTCTTCATAGTGGAAACCCCGTCTTATGTAACACAGCATGCTTAACAATGCGAAGCATGCATTGCGGTCGAAACAAACAATGGAAACAGAGTTTAATTTGAACACTAATCCCACCCTGATACACTGGACAATTATTTAAGTCCACATTATGGGAATAAAGTTTATTTTTATTTTTAGGCATTAAAATTAATGGAATGAAAGACCAAAGAAGAAATGTGTTGTGTATTTTAAGGAGTGGACTGTGGGTGTGATATATATGATTAAAGTGGACTGTCCTTTCTGAGAGGACGGTTTGAGTAGTATGAGGCTCAAGGCTGAGGAGGCAGAGGGCTGTCAGCCTGAGAGTATACAGTACTGTGCAAAAGTCTCAAGCCACCCCTCATTTCTATATATTTTGCTTCCCAGCAGCCAGACTTTTTTTTTAATTTTTAAGGTGGTCTTGAGCAATAGTTATCCAGGCCTGTGTTGTGTCTACACATAACAGACAACTTAGCAAAAAACAGTTTTAAATGGCATCTTTAGGCACTTTGTAACTAGCAGCCTGTCACAAAAACACATCATTTGTTCCCATTTCTTTAACTAAATCTACAAAAAAATGCCAAAGATAACACAGTTATCAGACATAAAATAGTATTTTTGCAACAACAAGTGCTATTAGCTGAAAACTTGGCATATCTCAGCATGATATGCAGCGTGTCCTTAAAGAAATGACAAGAATGCTGCCTCGGAGAGTTCAGGCTGTGCCGAAGAATAAAGGTGGTCACACCAAATATTGACTTTTAAGCTTGTTAGAATTGTACAAACTATTTTCACCTATACACTGTATTTCCATGTATATTTGCACGCTTAAAAATTTGCTGGTGGGGTTTAAGACTTTTGCAGTGCTGCTGTTATGTACTGTACTAATGAGGTCAATCAGACAGAGCAGTACTGCTGTATTACAGGCACCTTTAAGGAAATGGCTCATTAAACTGCATTCTTTTGTATGAAACTTTAATTCACCGCACAGTGTCCTTGACTTGCCATACACTGAACCAGACTTCCCACACAATCACTTATTTGAAGTTAAAGTAAAAGAAAATTTGTGAACAGAACCTTCCATTTAAGCTTCATGTAATCACATTTGCTGTAATCTAGTCTTTAGCAGATAAAACCCACTTCTCAGCAACATTTACATGCATTTCTCTGTCTTTCCTTCGCTATACATCTGTTTAACAGCTGTTCAAATAACACAAAAAGCCCAGAAGGACACAATTCAGATATGAAAACTGTGGAGTTACAAAGTTATAGCTTTTCTCAGAGGCTGATTCAATTCATTCTGATGTGATTTCATCTTCTGAAAAGGCAGCTTCATTGTTTAATTAGTTTTGCGTTATGGCTGAAGTAGCACAGTCACGCCCTTGTTAACCCAACAGTGGGACTGTCGCCTCAGAGGCATCAAGGGGCCCAGTGAGGCAGAAGCTGGGACAGCGTGTACCAAAGCAGCACTGTCACACTGACAGTTACAGTGGACACTTGGCTTGTGTTTTGCTTGGGTTACTGTTGTGTACGAATTGCTTCAATGTCACCACATGACCTAAAATCCCATCCCACGCCTTTGCTGATGCTGATCCACCAAAGCACTCCTGTATTCTAGTCTTTCATTTCCATATTTATGGTTTCCATCTGGAAAAAGAAGAACTTGCATATTTCAAGGAACACATTTAACAGTAACTCCTGTGTAAATATTTGGCATAAAGCAAGAAAGTCAAACAGATAATGTCAGACATTCAGTGGTCAGTGCTGCCCCCTGTTGTTCAACTTCAGAAACAAAAATGCTCCTTCCTTATAAACTAACACAGCCGTCACAACAGGCCTGCATTTGTCCCGATAACAGAACAATCAACCCCCATTAGTCTGACACTGCAGTTTGTGATGGCTGCTGCTCCCTCTTGAGCTTGGCTAGCTGTCTCCTCATGTGGTAGATATCATCAGATATTTGCCTAAGGGAAAGCAGGTGCAGCTTTAGTAGTCTTTTCTGGCTTTTAGAGCCATATGTTGCATGTTTATAGTCACAAAGATTTATGTTCATAGTATCACTTCTGGATTTGTATCTGCTTTTATTTATTTATTTATTTTTTACCTGTGGTTGGCCTGGGCCCTGCTCAGCTGGCAGCGGAGGCGCTTGATGATGGCTTCATAACGCCTGTTCTGGATCTGAGGCAGGGGGAAAAGTGATGTTGATGATGATGTCTTTCAGACTACAAAGTAATTCATGTTGTGCTACAAACTTCTACCTCTAGGTCCTTCTTTATCTGTGCACAACTCTCCAACTCTTTTTGCAGCTGCCCTCTCTTTTCAGATGTGGTCTTCATCTTCAGGGAGAGCTCCTCTTTCAGAGCATTAATCTCTCTCTGCAGAAAACACATGAGCATGTAATGATTATGGATACTGCAGATCTCCGAGGAAGCTCTCTGTGATAAAAGGAAGGTGTGGCAGACCACCTTTGCCATCTGCACTGTGTTTCCATTTGGATTCTCCAGATCTTTCTTCAGATCCTCCTTCTTCTGTTTCAGCATCAGCACTAGTTCTTTCTTCTCCTTCAGCTCTTTATGGGCCTTTGTCTGGCTCGCTGCATGTAAAACAGCTGCCCTGTGAGCTTCCATCTTGTTTCGGTAAGCGTTGAACCCTGCGAGCGCCGCGTGTGCAGCCTCCTCCTCCTCGCCTGTAAGAACCTGGAGTTCTGCGTTTTCCTTGCTGATGTATGCACAGCGATCATGAAGGAGTTTGGTCTGCTGCTCCAGCTGCTCCACCTCACTTTCCAGCACTAGGCTTTCCCTCATTTTGGATCTCAGTTCTTTGTCTGCGACCTCACTTTTCCTCTCAAGCTCTGAAAGTGTTGCCTGGAAAATTAGCCAAACT
This sequence comes from Cichlasoma orientale, assembly GCA_034780415.1. Classification (NCBI taxonomy): domain Eukaryota; kingdom Metazoa; phylum Chordata; class Actinopteri; order Cichliformes; family Cichlidae; genus Cichlasoma; species Cichlasoma orientale. The sequence continues at coordinate 159,679 of JAVDPK010000798.1, read as the reverse complement.
AATTTTTATTTTGTGTTTTTTTTCCCGACATTTTGTTCCCGTGGCCTTTTATGTCTTCATTTATTTCTCATTTTCATTGTTTTACTGCTCTTCCTGAAATATATCAGGACAATACCAGGGGCTCCCCTGGCTCCTTGGTCCCACAGAGCTGTCCATGGTACTACAAATTCTTAACCGTTAACTATTACCAAAAACCACATTGAATTTTGACGCTATTACTACTCGTTGTTGCCTGTCTTTAAATAACTACTCCTGCATATTTGATGTGTTGTGATGCGTTAAAACTATTTAGGACTTTGGTGACTGTTGCTTCAAATGTTTTCTGCCAAACTGTGTTGCCCACCACGTGGTCAGTCAGCCAATTTCTGAGAAGCATAGCCAGTAATGATGACTATATGTAAAATAGATCTGGAACACTGTAGTTTGGGCAATTAATTGCATTCTACTGTGTTTTTATCATTGTATAAAGCAGGGCTGGGCCATTAATTTTCCTAAGGGGCCCCATGTGACAGCACTGGAGAGCCGCACCATTAAGCTTAAAAATAGATAAAAATTAATGTTTCTCATGTGGCTCCTTGGGAAAATTAATTGCCCATCCCTGGTTTAAAGTGTTTTAAAGTTAGTTAATCAGTGCTGTAGTAGATTAAGGTTAAAGATGAACCTGCAAGGCAGTGAGTGTCCTCTGTTTCTCTTTCAGGGCCTCAGTCCGGGCATAGCTATGCTGACTCACATCCTCCACTGCTTTGGTTAATGAAAACCCAGGTTGTCCTGGAAATAATGAGAAGCAGTTAATAAAAGTCTGTAAAAATGTAAATACCTGGCCGCTGATTTAGCCAGGAGCTTATTTCTTGTTAGCAACAATGCTAAAAATAGACACACTGACAACATTATAACACACTAGGACTTTAAAGAAAACATACACACTAGTCTTTATGCTAGTTTCATAATTACACTGTTTTTCAAATAATTAGTTGCTTGAAGCGCTAAAAACATTTAAAATCATCTCACCATCTTCACTGTCTCCAAAGTTTGACATACTGGCGTGCTAGCTAACAATTTTTTATAGTCTCTTTAACCCTTTTTTAAGGTTTAAAGTAATCCTAGAGGTATGTTAAATAGTCAAACTTATAAATAAATAAAAAATAATGTGGTGTTTATATGCTCATTTACAATATTATCAAAAATAATTTATTTTACTTATTAATTTATTTCTGCAAGTTTTTTACTACAAGCAGCGTGATGTAACCTAACGATCGACGCACTAAGACTACAGTTCCCAGAGTTCACTTCTTCTCCACCTCAAACTCTATCCGGTCTCTCTTACTGCTAGCTGCAGTCGCGTTGAACTCGTTGTAAACACTCAAATAAAACCTAGTAAGCATAATTTTACTCCACTCGTCACCCCCCAAATTTAGTCAAATGCTTGTCAGGCGTTGCTTCAGACTGTGCTCTTTGTGTACCCGTGTAGTTTACAGCAGCAGAGGAGGATGGAGGACGCTGATGGGACACACCGGTCTGAAACATGCTAACATGACAGAGGTGCCATACTGGGGCAGAGTAATATCCAAACGCTTCAGTCACAGTGATGTGGGGGAGCTGTACAAGAACGAGTCAGTTCAGGCGTATCTCCAGCAGCTCATGGAGGAGTACGGAGACCTGAGCAAGCAGATACAGCACGCATACCTCAGCGAGTCGGATAGAAAGGTGCTCATAAAGAAACACACTGAGCTGCTGCCTCTGGCCAGTGTGTTTGGGAGTATTGAACAAGCCCAGAAAGACCTCGAAGAGGTCAGTTCACTTCTAAAAAGTGAGTAGGAATTTCAAATTTACCCTATATGCATGAAATTGCTGTATAAACTCACCTCTCAGACCACAGAAAACCCTTAAACGTGTTTCTCAGTTTGCAGTTTTGTGTAAATATAGTTTCACTTTACATACTTTGCAAAATAAATCAAAATATTTCCCTTGCTAATGGCACGTTCAGCTGGCACCAAAGATGAAGATAAACATCTGACCCAGCTGCTAAAAGAGGAGGAAGCACAAATCTCCAGCAAGATTTTGGCCTTGAGAAAAGATGTAAGAACTCAAAAGTAATAATCACAGTAATATAGCGTGTGACGGATCCTTGTTTGTTCATGAAGTTTTCTGTTTACCCAGCTAATCAAAGCTCTTATCCCCACTGATCCTCTTGACTCAAGTGATGTTCTGCTGGAGGTCGTTTCAGGGCGGACAACAGGAGGTATGAAGGAAAGCAAAGCTCATGTTTGTCACTGCCTGCTTGCTTAAATACAGCTCGAGTCCCATTTTTTTATTCAATTTTTTTTTCATACATTCACAATACACCTCATAGTAACATACTGCCCAGGAAAATAAGTCTTACACTGTCTCATCTGTTTATGTGGTTTCAGGTGACATCTGTCAGCAGTTTACCAAAGAAATGTTTGACATGTACCAGGGCTTTGCATTTTACAAAGACTGGGACTTTGAGGTGTTGAACTACACACATGCAGAGTACGGTAAGCTTTGTTTATTTCTGTATTTCTGCATCATTCATAAGCAGTTCTTATTGTTTTCCCTTCAGTAGCTTTGTTATTAGTTCCAGATGTGCTTTACTTACAGTTGTGTTCAGAAGTTGACCTCCACTCATCATGGGCATGAATATCATGTTAACTTTGGGCTTTTAATGATTTATTTGAGCTGTTCTTTTTCCAGAGTGGTATGATTGTACAGCATACACCTTTAATGACTTTAACACAGGGGCAAACAGGATTTAGGGTGCAGAGTATGGCGAGGTCGTGTTAACCAGAATTGACCAGAATTTTCCAAAGTAAGTTAAAGAACAATTTGTGCCAAAGCAGCTAATTGAAGAAACATGCAAAACATTGTTTCAGTCTCTTAACCACATGCAGTAGAGGCAGCCCACCAAATCTTCACGCAATTAAAGTTGCATTATTCAGTAAAGACAGTGGAAAATTACCCTGAAAATCTTATTTATTAATGACAAACCTGCTGGTAAAGCAGCAACGCCTCTGTGTGAGTGACATCATGAACACAGTTAACCCTGTTTTTTATTCTATCCTGTCTCCAGTAGACATTAGAAGATGTCAGAAAATAATACTAAAATGCAATATGTTATTACTATAGTTATTTTTAGGGGTGCTGTGATGAAATTTAGCAGTGCTTGAGCATCCCTGGAAAGGGTCAAAACTTGCCTATGGTTTAAAAACAAGAATACAATATGATATTCTAGCAGTGATATTCATGCCCATGATGAGTGCATGTAAACTTCTATCCTGTGATAAATCAAGTTGGCTCATGTTGAAAACATTTAGAGATGTGCGAGCTGTGTCTCTCTCAGGTGGTCTGCACCATGCAGCAGTAAGAATAGCTGGGGAGAACGTGTACAGGCACCTGAAGCATGAAGGAGGAACACATCGGGTTCAAAGGATCCCTGAGGTGGGCCTCTCCTCCAGGATGCAGCGGATCCACACAGGGACAATGACCGTCATCGTCCTGCCTCAGCCAGTGGAGGTACATTGCTTTTGTCTATAAGCTCTCTGTGTTTATTAGCATGATTAAACAGTATATCTGTGTTTTTATCTTTGGTGTTCACAGTTTGAAGTCCACATCGATCCAAAGGACCTTAGAGTCGACACATTCAGGTCTCGTGGTGCTGGGGGCCAAAGTGTCAACACAACAGACAGTGCAGTGCGCGTAGTTCATCTTCCGACAGGTAAACCATACCGATGTACTCAATGGATTTTGGAACATTTAGGGGTGTTGTGTTTCCTCAAAAAGAATTCTTGGTTACCAGGGGTAACCCCAGTTCTCTGAAAAACGAGTGACGTATCTCACCATACTGCCCTATTTGTATGGCCACGTGTTTCGGACTCTGCATCTGAAGGTTTAGTGCTTTGAAGGGACCATATTTGGATGTAAGGGTGGAGTGCCAAATTATCATCTAAAGCTTGACTACCATATCTTACTGTTTTTTTCCCCTGACACTATTGGGATTTGTATTTTTTCAAGTGTTTTCTGTGGGAACAACATATTTTTTTCTGGTTGCCAACAGCTTAAAAAAAATGTCAAGTCATAGTAGAGGAGAGGCAAAAAAAACCATCTCAGCTGGACACAAGCCCTTTGCTTTGATGCCACATAACATATAAAGCCGATACAGCAGGTCTTGTCCTCTTTACAGGTGTAACTGCAGAGTGTCAGCAGACTCGATCTCAGCTGCAAAACAAAGAAACTGCCATGCGTGTGCTGAGAGCCAGGCTCTACCAAAGCATGATGGGTAAAGAGACTGAACAGAGGAATACAGCACGAAAACAGCAGGTGGGTGAAGCAGGACGAAATCTGTACTATTCACAGATGTTTGTTCTTTTTTCCAACTTTGTCGTCATTGCCATGTGTCTAAACACAGGTGGGCACGCGCTCTCAGTCAGAGAGGATTCGCACCTATAACTTCAGTCAGGACCGTGTCACGGATCACCGCACAGGATATACAACTAGGGATATTAAGGTTAGGTTTGAAGTCAGTATTTTCTACTTCAGCTCTATCTCAAGCATTAAAGTCATGTGGTTTGCTCTGTGTTCAGGAGTTCATGAGAGGTGGGGAGCCTCTCGATGATCTGATCTCTGATGTACTTGAACACACGGAGAAGGAGGCTCTTCTGGAGGTGGCGGCGAGCAGCAACAGAAGTCTGAAACGACCAGACTCTGGACAGTCTGCAGACTGATACCGGCGGCAACTTACTGAGTATAAACTATGCATATTGCTAGATGTGTTTCGCCACACGTTACTCCATTATTTGTGCAATTTCTTGCAAATGATACAATGTAAGGCAAACTGCAAGCGTGAGAGGTTTTTATTTTTGTAATAAAATGTAACTTATGTCATTTGTGTCATATTTAATCAGCCAATCACATTGCAGCAACTCACAGTGCATTTAGGTATGTAGACGTGGTAACGATGACCTGCTGAAGTTCAAACTGAGCATCAGAATGAAGAAAAAAGGTGATTTAAGTGACTTTGAAAGTAGCATGATTGTTGCCTGGTCTGAGTAGTTCAGAAGCTGCTGATCTGCTGGGATTTTCCCACACAACCATCTCTAGGTTTTACAGAGAATGGTCTGAAAAAGAGAAAATATCCAGTGAGCGACAGTGAAAATGCCTTGTTGATGTCAGAGGTGAATGATGTGACTGCTTCAAGCTGTGTACCCATCTTCTGATGGCTGCTTCAAATAGAATAACACACCATGTCACAAAGCTCAGAAAACATCTCAAAGTGGTTTCTTGGACATGACACTGAGTTCACTGCACTCAAATGGTCTCCACAGTCACCGGATCTCAATGCAACAGAGCACCTTTGGAATGTGATGGAACGGGAGATTCATCATGGATCTGCAGCAACTGTGTGATGTTGTCATGTCAGCATTGACCAAATTGTCCGAGGAATGTTTCCAGCACCTTGTTGAATGTGTGCCAAAAAGAATTAAGGCAGTTCTGAAGGTAAAAATGGGTCTAACCCAGTATTAGCAAGGTGTGCCTAATAAAGTGGCCAGTTAGTGTAAGTATATATTGAAGTCAAATATAACCCAGTTTCTCAGTATATTGTGACATTTCCTGCACTCAGAAAGTGCACCCCCCCCCCCCACCATCACCAAAGTCAATGCCCAAATTTGCAATGTTAAATAAAGGCATCTGGATCTGCACCAGAATTTTTATCTTCTCTTTGAGCATTCTCCACTCGGTATCAGCAAAATCGTTTTTGAGTTCCCTCTATGACGAACCTCAGCTGAAGAATGTTTGTGAGCTTCCAGCTCACAATGTTTTTCTAAACCGAATGTGAAAGTGCTGTTTATTGTCCGTGTCTTTCATGGTTCTTTGCCAATCGGGGTGTGGCAAAACCACCTATCAGCTTTCTACACGCACACTCCGACCAAAAAAAAAAGCATGTCACACCCTGCGTGTGTGCCAGCTGAACAACAAGCTCCTACTTTAAGTCAGCGTTTACTGATGTAAAAAAAAAGCCTAGTAATGTTTCTCAAGACGTTTGTTTTCACTAACGGGAAAGTCAACATTTATTGACACCATGTTTTCATGTTAATCAGTACAATCCATACGCTTTTATGAAAGTAAAGCTGGCAAATACCACACTGCTGTTTCTAATCGGATACTTGTTTTAAAAAAAAAATAGATATGAAGTACAAAAAAGGTATTTGATTTGCTGCGTATAGTTACATCTCGGAAAAAAATCTTCACATTAATAAACTTATCTCAATGGGACAGTGAGATAATAGCAACCTGTCTAACTAACCAGCTGTTGTGCACAAAAACAGAACCCTGCATCCAGTGGTTGATATTTTTATAATTAGAAAAACACATATTAAAGAAGCAGATTAGAGAATTTTTAACTTCTCGAGCCAGTTTCTTCTAAAAAAAAAAATGCAGCACCTCAAACATCAAAAAGGTGCGATAAAATGTCAAAAATGTTTCTAGGAGTTGTATTTGTGTAAAAGTCTCATTCTGCTGCGTCCTGGCTTGGAAGTTTTTGTGTTTTTGCATCAGTCGTCATTGTCTCTCTGTCGGAGGCTCCTGGATTTGCCGTTCTGTGTCTTGTTTTTTCTGAAGGAGGCGGGCCCGCCTTCCTCGCCGAGTGAGGTGATGACGCGTTCCTTGAACTTGGGCTTTGGCTCTGTGGGCAGGTCTGCTGGAGCGCTGGCGGCGCTTCCCTCCACCTCAGGCAACTCTAAGTCTACATTTTCACTGGAAAGAGAGAGAGAAGCAAAAAAAATACATTGTTTCAGCAGCTGCTGGCAGTCTTTTGCAGGGTGTGAGCTGGCTGAATAATGATTCACAGATGTTGCACTTACTATGGATCCTCTTCTTGCAGGATCTGTTCCCAGACCCCATACGGATTGGCAGCTTTTGGCCTCTTGGCTTGCGTCGCCTGTTTTTCTGCCTTCTCTGGTTCAGCTGCTGTGGTTTGGATCTCCTTCTCTTTTTCATCATCTTGGGGAGCATCGTCACTCAGTTTATCTTCACCCTCTTTTTCTGAGGGCTCTGTCTCTGCTTTCCTTTTCTGAAAACAAAAAGCAGAATTATAACAAGCAGCAGGCGAAGTTCATCTGTATAGAATCCTATTTACTGTTACGTCTCCTCACCCTGAAGCTGATCTTTGGGACTTTCGGCTGCTGGCTGGTTTGTTCGGGGACTTCAGCCTCCTGAGATGCCGGCGCCCCTTCGGAGCTCTCCTCTCCTCCTGACAGCGGCTCTGGCTGAGGGGTTTGAGGCTCCTCCTGACTCTCTCCTTCTGGGTTGGACCCAGAGCTGGATCCAGGTGCCTCATCGGACGGAAAGTCAGCAGGTTTCTCCCAGCTGGACTCTGAAGGGTGAGAAACAATGGATTTAGTTACCAGAAATCTTACAGATGGTATGAAATAGAAAAAGCAGTGAAATCAGACAAAGAAATATTCCACCTCCAGTTTCTGTGTTGTAGTAGTATGTGAAACCATCAGGACTGACAGCTTCCATCCAAGCACAGCCTGAAGTACTCTGAGGAGAAACACAATATTAAGACATATAAGGGGGCAGAACACCTAATTTATAATTAAAATTATTGTATAAAAAAATAAATATTAACTCCAGTCTGCTGAGTCTGCGCAGAGGCCGAACTCTCTCCCTGGAAGCCGTCCGGTTTGTCCCATTTGGATTCTGTCGTATATAAATATACAAAACCAATAACAAATGAAAATTTGAAAATGAATACATGCAGATTTTTATGACATTCTCCAGCTTTCCTCACCTCCCGTTATTGTGTTGTAGTAATATGTGTATCCATCATCTGTCAGACCTTCGACCCAAACCTGCTCCTCTTTTTGCTGTGTGACCTTTTTGCTCGCCTTTCCTGCTTTCTTTTGCTGTTTTTTGGGCTGGACTTTCACCTGAGGTCGTGGCGGTGCTGTCGCTTGCTCCGGAGAGCTTAAACCTAACACAAAGACGCTCCATTTAAATATATCCAAAGAGTAAATGCTCACAGGTCACAGAATATTCCCAATAATTACCTTGCGCTTCTCTTTCCATCCTCTTCAGATCTTCTTGATAGGCCTTCAGCGCAGCCTCCTCCATCGCAGCGAACTCTTTAGACATACGTTCCTCCTGCTTCGCCTTTTCAATGCTCTTCTTCTTAATCTGCAGCACAAAGATAGGGCGAGATGAGTGGCAACAGCTAGCAGCCAATAGGGAGACAGCTTTGCAGTCAGATGTGTTTATGTCTGAACCTTATCTCTCATGCCAGTCATGAGGATGGTGCCAAGACAGGCCGGCTGTTCATGCCTGTATGTGTCACACGGAGCCCAAACTGATGATCAGAGTGTGTGTATTTTAGGTATGTACTGTATGACAATTCAGTTTTATTTATATAGCACCAAATCACAACAAAAAGTTCCCTCAAGAAGCTTTATATTGTAAGATAAAGACACTACTATAATTAGAGAGAAAACCCAACAATCAAAACGACCCCCTATGAGCAAGCACTTGGTGACGGTGGGAAGGAAAAACTCCCTTTTAACAGGAAGAAACCTCCAGCAGAACCAGGCTCAGGGAGGGGCAGCCATCTGTGATGACCAGCGATGAATGTATTGGGGCCATTTTATGTAAAATAAAATCAAAATAGAGCTGGTGGTGAGAGGAAGCAGTCATACTGTTAAAAAAAGAACAAAATGTGTGAGATTCTAGACTATATTAATATTTAAGAAAAAAATACAAAATTCGCTAAGATTAATTTCTAAGAAACACATGCAGCTGCCCTCATCGGGGTGCTGAACCTCAAACACCATCTCTCCTCCGTAGCCACAACCAGTAGTTGGCTTTCTCCACTTCCTTGGCCACTTCTTTGATAGCCCTTTGTAAATTTGCCCCTGTTGTTCCAGCTGCACGGATAAGCTGAACTGCCCACGAAGCGCCGGCATCTGATTTGCACTGGGTGGATGGTTACAGTCCAACCCAGGTCTCTGCACTTAGCAGCTAGGTCGGAATACTTGAGCCGCTTGAATTCGTGTGCTGCTGACATTCCCTCCTCCCAGGGGACGGTGAGCTCAATGATGCGGACACTCTTGGTAGCTGCAGACCACATCACAATGTCTGTTCTTAGTGATGTCGGTGTGATCTCTGCTGGAAAGACGAGCTGCCTACCCAAGTCAACTCGCATCTCCCATCCCTTTCCTGGAGCAAGTAGCACTATTGTTTTCCTTGCTGCTAGCTTCTGCCAAGCCTCTCCTGGCCTCTCCAGCACCACCTGGCACCCTGAGGGGATGTGCTGCAGGTCTGTGTTGTCTTTGCTGCAGAGAGGACACTTAGCTTCACTACCAAACCACTGGGAGAGGTTTCTGGGACAGGGGATGGTGTCATATGCTGCCCTTATTAAGAAGCTGAGTTGTGCTTGTGGGGTTCGTCAAATATCTGACCAGCTTATGACCCGACTTGTGGTGTCCTCCCATCGGGTCGGTGCCCCTTTTTTTGCCCTGGGACACGGCCTTAATGAGGTAGTGCTCCTGCTCTTCCTGTGTCACTTCCTCCACGATCATGGTCTTTCTCTGCTCTCTTGTAGCTGCAGACCAGACCTGGACAGGTTCTCCCCAGCTCAGCCCTGCCCGGTTGGTTTGGACTGTCCCTTGGACCACTTTATGCTCTTTAATATTGTTTTTTGTTTGTTTGTTTGTGTCCTCTGGCTCCATAATTACTATTTCGTTGTACATGTGTATTTTTAAGTAACCAGACAGACAGAGGACCTCAATGGGAAGCTTTAAGTATGAATTTAAAATTAACTTTGCAGCATGTGTGGGCCAGAGTAAAGTAAATGTTCAGTTAATTAAACTAATCTGCAACAATATAGATAGTTTATTGATCCCGAAGGAAATTAGGGCATCCAGCTGTTTAATTTTCACATTAATACATATCCTGTAACCTGTTACAACATGGTTTATAGCTGCAGTGACTTCCTCCCTGCTTAAACACCGACGTGACAAAAAAAATCAGAATAAATGTCAATACCTCTGAAATTTTGGCAGCCACATTTTCTTTGTGATTTTTCCCCCTTTCATGGAACTCGATGCTCTGCAGAGGAAAACATGAGAGCCATTAGCAAAGAGAGGACGCCGCCTCCGGCAGTACGAGCTGCATTTTCCCGCATACTCACAGGCTTATTGTCTGCAATCCAGCACTTGCAGTACTGGCAGAACTTCCTCGGTTGTGACTTCCAGTAGTCAGCCCTACAAACACACAAATCAGTCAGACTGCACAGCTTAGAGACGATAACTGGCTGAATCACCGAGCGCCTGTTTTACATATCGCAGCGCTAAAATAGCAATTGTGTTATCCTGTTACTTACATTTTAAGTCTCTGTGGTGAAAATATGACGAAAAACTTCACCTAAGCACTTCACTCATTTCCACAACGTCAACACGGTCCGTTTGTTAAGACGTCATCAAAAGCCGCCGTTGAATGGGCTCTCAAGCTGATAAAAAAAATTTAAAAAATAAAATACAAAACGTAACTATGTAAACAAATAATAATACACAAAATAAAAAATATATATTAAAACGTTTTTGTTTAATGTGAATCAGCTATAAGTCACAAAAACCTGCGTTTATTTCTAAGTAAACCAGACGGAAGTCAAGCGAAACCTTCTCATGTGCGTTTCCATAGTTTATATGACTAAATGTATTTGGGAAGCAAAGATAAACAAATTTACTTATTTATTTAAAATTTACTTTTTCACATATTTCGTTATACACTATATAATACATGAGTACTACAACACGCAGTAGTGTCCCATATGGTCTAGCGGTTAGGATTCCTGGTTTTCACCCAGGCGGCCCGGGTTCGACTCCCGGTATGGGAACTCCCTTTTTCGCTTAACCCGTGAAAATATCCCGAATGGCACTGTCTAAGCTTAACGAGTAAACACATAGAAAAAATAAATTTTGTTACGCAGTCTGTATCTGCCCGCATGAGGCAAGAGCGCACTCAGTTGCGTCATCATTAATAGCCGTTACGTTTGAAGGCAGCGACTGAACGACCGACATTGGTCGAACACGGAGCCGCGTCGCCGGTACCAGTGAGCAGCTTCCTTTGCAGTTCCGCGCTCTCAGCTCCGGGGCTGCCCATGAACGGCACCATGGCCGCGTCCTCGCACCGGATAATGCTGGGGCCACTGGTTGCTGCTATTGACCAGGGGACGAGCTCCACCCGTTTTCTGGTAAGACCAGCGGGAGACAGCGGGAGGGTCTCCTCCAGCTAGCGGGTTATTTTTAAATGACTGAGTTACAGCTGGCCGTGTCCTTGGGCTGATAGTCCAGTTTCTGCTTTTCATTAAGGAACTTTGGTCCTGTAGAGGCGATTTATAACCCATGTTTCGTATCGTTTCATTTTAATACATCAGCAGTCTGTGGCTCCAAGCTCGCTCTTTGGTTATACATTTCTCACATTAGATACACATGCTTTATTTCTCCGCAACAGCTGTATTGTTAAGTCATCTACATTTAGAAGATGGCAGCAGATTAATGCTTTGACAAGACACAATACCTAATGTTGCCCACCCTTACGAAAATGTTTGCATTTTCCTGTGCTTGTAGAAATACACATGCAGTATGTAAGCATTATATTAAAGCAGCACCAATGTTTGTTGACTTTACAGTTTATTTCACAAGCTGGTCAGCGTCCTAGAATGAGCGCACTCCTACATGTGCTGCAGACAGTATCTGCACCGCTTTGCTTGATTAAAAATGTGTTTTTAATAAATTATCTGAAGCATCTTTTTCTATATTATATTCAATAAATCCCCCAAAACACAAGATCTACCGTATACATCCTAAAAGTTGGGTGATCATGCCTTGTGTCTGTTTTTCCAATAAATGGAGATGCCAAGCTTTTCCTCTTTGCTTTATTGGAATCTATATAAACGGAGATTGTCCCATGTAGGCCTCAGTTCCAGGAATTGTTGACACAGATTTGCACATGAAGGCCATGAACAGAAAAGAGCGTGGAAGGATGAGGGGTAGTTTCAGATACTTAACATTCCGACACTAGTAGTAAAATTATGCCTACGTCACCGTCATATTGGAGGGGGCAAAAGCGGCCACCATAACATGAGAGAGATGCTGCACTCTGAGTTTTTCGAACCAATTTACGG
>JAVDPK010000798.1:129141-147386 GCA_034780415.1 Cichlasoma orientale | reverse complement strand
AATGAACGCATTAAGTTAAATAACTTTGTAGAAAGGCGCTTTATGAAGTTCAGTCCATTCACTTGTATTAGTTCACATCGCAGCTTTGCCTCCTCCAATATGGCGGACACACAGTTACGTCGCGTCAGCGGGCCGAACCAGTCAACGAGGTATCTATGTATATATATCTATGAGTAGGCATGCCGACAGTCATTGCATGCCCACCTCAACCCATGCCCATCTTATTGCCAACAATTTTTATTTATTTTTTATCTCGAAGGCACACTTAGTCCACTTTTGTTTTAACATCTGTTTTTTTCCCCTGACAGATATTTTGCTTTTTTTTTTTTTCTTGAATAGTTGAGAGCCAAGAGTGTAACGGGCCTTGAGGCACCTCAGCTGTCAGGGCAAAGACACATGAACACAGGTGGCTAAAGTGAATGTATGCTCTATGGCAGGGGTGTCAAACTCAATCACAGGACCGGCCAAAATTAAAAACACAGTCTAAGTCGCGGGCCAAACAGGATTATCCTTTATTGAACAGTCTAAAACTGAAAATATTTTAATCAGCGATATGAATTTGAATGGCCATAATACAGCAACATTTTCCTCAATAAATAAAATATAATATTTTTCTTCAAAAATAGCGCCAGGGAAAATGAGAACATTTCAAGCTGATGAAAATTTGCAATTTTTTTGAAGTCCATAAACAAGAAACAACAAGCTATTTATTTTCTCTCTTATTCCATTTCTTTCTTACTGACAAACTCATCGCACCTGTGTGATAAGGCACGTCACCAAATTTAGAAGCTATTTCCACCAGAAAAGACTCAAACTGTCGGTGAAAGTTCACTGTCTGTGTTACGGTGCTTATGATGCGTTCTGTTTCCTGGTGTGTGACGCAGTGATGCGCTGTCAGCTCACCTGTGCAGGTGTCCCCCTCTGTATATTCTCCCGCATCCGTCCCATAATTTCACTATTTTCCCTGCACATCACAGGTGAGGAAGAGGCAGGGTTTACCTCCGATGTCAGCGAACAGGTCCTCGGCCTCCCACCTGTTTGGAAAATCTGTTTTCAAAGTCCACTTTTTTTGGGCCATTTTTGGGGGTCAGACTAGCTTGTAAACTAGTAAAAGGCGCTGATTGATTGATCCGCTGACCACTGATCAATACGTCATTGGTAACGCGGGAAAACGGGTTAGCGCACAGGTCTTGACCTGCGCGGCAGCTGTTGCAGTGCATCGTGGGATTTGTAGTATAAGTGGTGGGAGCGCTATTTACCGGTGGGGGATTAATACTTATATACGGGCCGTATATAATTATGTCGCGTTTGACACACGTGCTCTATGGTCTTTAAACCTTAGGTAACAAGTAAGAGGCTAGATTTTTGTTGATTTTTCAGTGTGGTTTTGCACATTTTTAAGTCCAGTGTTCACACGCCAACTGTGCCTTTGCATTTAATGCCACAGGACATGTGCAGAGGTATTTTTGACTGTGATAATTGTGTGGTAAAATTGCAGCAGGTGTGCGTAGTTTCACACTGCAGTTGTGTTCAGAAGCTTATGGCCTTACCACTTGCTTCCTCTAACAGAGGTCGCTGTTTTTGTTTAGTGAATATTGGCTCTGCGTCCAGGCCTCGCGTTATGACAGCTGGGATAGGCTCCACCCACCACGTGACCCTGAAGTGGATAAGCAGAAGAAGATGGATGAATAAATACTCTCACTGGTGACATGAGTAGAAACATAAAAAGTTTTTTCCTCGCTGGCAGCAGTCTAGACTCTGGAAAAGCAGGTTTGGGATTCAAAGAAAGGAAAGACAGTTTAGCCCACAGCTGCTGGGAAAATATAAATAACAACATGGAATTTAAAGCTTTTTATGCAATTATGATAAAATATGAAAAAAAGAAGGCCTTGGGCGACTTTCCCATGATCATAACTGAAGGCATTGTGCTGTTTTCTGTCTTTGAAGGTGTTTAATTCGAAAACAGCAGAGCTCCTCAGCCATCATCAGGTGGAAATCAAACAGAGCTTCCCAAAAGAAGGGTGAGTGAAAAGCCTGTCTGAAAATCCTCCGTGTCACAACACGCATGCATATTTTTCATTTCTATGTGTCCTAATGTTCAGCTGGGTGGAGGAGGATCCTAAAGAAATCCTGCAGTCGGTGTACGAGTGCATGGAGCGGACGTGTGAAAAGCTGACGCAGCTCAACATAGACATCTCAAACATCAAAGGTATGCACACGTGCAGCTCACTCTGCCACCTGCTCTTTTAAAGCAGCACCTGAGCATCATTTTTCATCTACTTCAGAGATCTGAAATCTTTGTTGCTTAAATTTGTCCAGCTATCGGCGTGACCAACCAACGAGAGACCACACTTGTTTGGGACAAAGAGACGGGGGAGCCCCTCTACAATGCAATCGGTACAGTCTGGAATCTCTGTGCTACTCCTTTGATACGTGTTCAAACATTTTATTTAGATTTTTACTTATTTTAACTACTTAATCAAGATCCTTCCTTTTGTCTAGATTTTATCTTGTGATTTTTATTTTGTCATAAAATGACCAGTGAGTGCAGTCTCTTGGTTCATCCTTGGTTCAAAAAGCCACTTTATTCTGATTGGCTCCCCCCCACCTGACTTCCCCAAACAGAATCCCAGTGTCTCCATCTATGTCAGCTCTGCACAAGAGGAGGAAAAAAATGTGAAAACCAGCATTTAGAGCTCGATGTTTTGGCCCACAGGGATATCTTATTTATACACTGACCTCATTGTTTGAAACTGGCCATGAGCATCCACTGCTGCATCTATGTCAGGGTGCTGCTGGTCTGACTATGGGTGCTGTGAAATAACTGCTTCGTTTGTATTTAGTGTGGCTGGATCTGCGGACTCAGTCAACAGTCGAGCGTCTTATAAATAAAACTCCAGGAAGAAATAAGAACCACTTGAAGGTAAGTATGTCATTTTTTTTTTATCCCTGTGTATTTTATATGGCTCTGCATTAGAGCTTTACGTAGCAGCGCCCATGTCGTTGTCATCCTGCAGCATAAAACGGGGCTCCCGATCAGCACTTACTTCAGCGCCGTCAAACTCCGCTGGTTGATGGACAACGTAGACGAGGTCCACGAAGCCGTGGTGTCGCACCGCGCCATGTTCGGCACGGTCGACGCCTGGCTCATTTGGGTAATCGCAGACTTCAGTCTTCAAGAGAAATTTTCTGGAATTAAAATGGACGAACTGACTTTATTTGTGTATCTTTATTAACGTCCGCCCGGCGCAGTGTTTGACGGGGGGCAAGTCAGGCGGGGTCCACTGCACGGACGTGACCAACGCCAGCCGAACCATGCTGTTTAACATTCACACGATGGACTGGGACCCAGAACTTTGCAAGTATGAGAGCTGAAATTCATGCCATAGTTATTTATGTATTTATTTCTTATTATATTGAGGGAAGAGTGTGTAAAAGCATCCTTGATGAATGTTTTATTTCTCTTACCTCTCATATTCCCATTAGATATTTTGGTATTCCCATGGAGATCTTACCCAGGGTGAGGAGTTCATCGGAAATATACGGCCTCATGGTAAGCATGCATACACTGTCTCTCCTACTTACAATTTCACTGTAATCTGTGATTATATTAATTTCTTACCTTAGAGATTTCATTAATAGAGTGACTGTAGTATGATCAGAGTGCATTGCCTCATGCAGCAAGCCGCTGATAAGATAATAGTTGTGTTTTCTCTTTGTATTTATCTCAGTGTGCCTTCAGACTGTTTAAGTGCATGAAAGTTGATTGAGAAATTCTTTTAGGCATTTTTTTGTGTGCCATTGTCTCTCTTCTCTCACTGGTAGAAAATATGTTCTAGCCGGGTAAGTAATAACTCATCAACCCTATTTTCCTCACATGCAAAGCACCCCACCCTGCTTCTAACCCGACACAAACACGCCATCGCTCAGTGCATTTCCAAGGTTCATATGAAGACTAGCGTTTCCATCAGTTAGACTAGGGGCGGGAATAAGAGTAGCCTCTGATGTGATGCGTCGTCATATCTGTGGAACTAAAGAAGGGAAACGAATCAAAAGGTCAAAGGCAAGAGTTATGAATGCAGTGCAGAAAGATCAGATTTTTCACTAAAAGAGTTCAATAATATCACTTTGATGAATAAATATAAAGATATACAGGAAGTGTTTATGTCACTGTAGTAACAGTTTGTCAGTACAGCCTGCCTGTTGATGCTTTGTGTGTGTATGTTTATTGAGGCTTAAACAAATCTCATAGTTTCTCGTTTGGGTCCAAGTGACGTATATTTCATAATGTGAGGACGAGCGTGACGGTCTGGTTGGACGTCCGCGTGTCTGCCTGTTTGAGGTTGGGCCCGCAGAGGGGAGCAGCAGCGACCGCTTTCTGCTTCTTCACTCTTATTGGTAGTCGCTAGAAGTTCCCATCATCTGCAGTTATTTGGCCCGCAGGCCCGCAGTCACATGAATGGCATTCACTTTCTGTGGTGTCTGGTCACACCTTTATGGGCCCATTATGGTCGCTGCATTGGTTGTGGTGCTGCCACTTGGACACAACCTCCGCCTCAGCACTGGTTTCGGAGTAGAAGAAGTCGAAACTGGAAGCAAAGAAATTGCTTTTCAAAGTTCCTTCTGTGTAATCCTGAAATCTCCGATCTTCTGCGCTGAAACAGTATCTCGTTGAAGTGGTGGCAGAAACTGACATGATCGTACGCGCCGTATCCGTGTGAGGTTACAAAAACTGAGAGGTGAATAAAAACACTTTCTCATAATTCATGCACGAAAGGGTTAAACCAACACTGATACTAATAAGCACCCAGATTAAACAAAAAAGCATTTTCAAGTAATAAAAACTAAACCGGAACAAGCCAACCAATGCAAACTATTAGAAAAAACAAAAATACATTAAATTTACCTCAAATGCCATAATGTGGATCAAGGTGCATAATGTCAAGTAATATTTACTACAACTGAAATCCCCCAGAAAATCTAAAAATAGAGTGTGTGTGTGTGTGTGATCTTAACCCCTCTCTGTTGGAAACATAAAGATTTTCTTTTGACTCATGAACCCCAATTTTTCATAATTCCAGACTGTTACAGGTGCTCCTCGATAGCTGGATTCTCCCTTATTATAAATTCACGTTAAAGAAGTTCCCCTCAGGCATTGGGGCAGACCGAAGTAGTCAAAATGAAGATTACACAGCAGCCGGTTTTGCTGCCCCCAAGTGGCCAATTTAAGGCATTACATCAAAAGAGCAGAGAAACAGGAAAAAGTAAAAGTACAGAAGACTACTGAGGTGTTTTTTTAAACCCGGTAGAAAACCCTGTCAGCTCTATTGGAAATGTACTAGATGGACCCTCTTTGCTGTGGTGGCATGCTCCTCAGGTGGCTGTCATTGGTGGACCATCTTCTTCTGCAGAGTCCCATCTTCTAAATCTCTTCACTCTTGGGCACGTTTCTATTTAAGCGACTTTGCCTTCTCTTTTTCAAACGTCTAACCGAAGCCACGTGTAGGAGTGAAGACATTTTAGTTGATACAGGTTCATACTCACCCGCCTTTGTATCCCTCACTGTGATTTCACTGTTGCACTACGCTCTGTGTTTAAAATAAATCAATAAATGTTGTGATAGAATTCAAATTCAGTATGTTTTTGTTATTTGGCTTCATGTAGCCAAATAATGAGTATTTCCCCCTTTTTTGGTGCTTCAGGCTGTTCATAGTGATTAAAATGGAATTTCACTGGTGTTTCTGTGGAATCACTGCTGTTGGTTTAAGATATTAACAACAACAACAAAATAAAAACCTGACTAATAATCAGTTATAATCAGGTGTGACTGCCAACTTCTACTCAGGATAGGAGACAGTTGATGCTGTTTTTCTGTAATGTACCAGCTGTGTGTCAAACTATAGAATAAACACACAATGCTTTTTGTGACAGTGCAATCACAGTCACTCGCTAATACTTCCCTTTTTTTTTCTCTTGACAGAAATCAGGGGCTCTTTCAGGCATTCCAATATCAGGGGTAAGTCTGTCTCAACATTGTTTCGGTGTATCTCGTGCTGTGTGAGAGGTTAATCCAGTTAATGTATGTATTTTTAAAAAAACAGTGTCTTGGTGATCAGTCAGCAGCGCTTGTCGGACAGATGTGTTTCCAGGACGGGCAGGCTAAAAACACGTAGGTGGCTTTTGTAGATTTGTTTTATTTACATGTGAACTTCTCTTTGAACGTCCTGCTTTGGCAGAAGTCCAGCCGAAAATGAGTTTATTATGCGTTTCAGGTACGGGACCGGCTGCTTTCTCTTGCGAAACACTGGAGTCAAGGTATTCTACCTAAGAATTTAAACACTGTGATACCGTCTACAGGCATTTACACTGATTTCTGCTCTTCTCCTGTGTGTTGTTTTGCAGCCTGTAATGTCTGAGCACGGTTTACTGACCACTGTGGCATACAAACTTGGCCGGGACAAGCCTGCCTGTTATGCACTGGAGGTACAACATATTAAATAAAGTGATATTGTATATTTAAGGTCCCCTTTCATAATATGATCTGTAATTGTGCTGCACTTGTAATCTGACAACAGCTTTAAGATCTATGGAGGACAAAACTGGAAAAAAAAAAAAAATTAAACTGGAAGCACACTCCTCGCCCGACCCAGATTGTCTTTATGGTGACCCTACGCTGCGATAGATACCACCCAAAGTTGTCATACTCTATCATAAATTACTAGATCACAAAGACTAGAAATTTGTTTTGTTTTTAAAAACTGTAAAATATGATTTTATATTTTTATTTGAAAAAATTAGATCCACATAAGCAGATGACATATACAGTCTGGATATGTTGCATTCAGTTTATGTACCCTAATAGCATCCTCTAAAAAAAAACTAAAAAAGAAAAAAACTAACATTTTCTGAGATATAAGTTGTAGATGTGTGGTGTTTTTTTTTGTGTGTTTTGGGGGGGGGGGGGTGTAGGGTTTGTAGTTCACTTGAGTATTTTAATTTAAAATAGAAAAAGAAAATTAATTATCAACAGTAATTGTTTATAACTCAGAACCAAATTCACTAAGATATGAATTTTAATGTTTTACCAGTAATGAGAGAGAGGGAGTTTTTTTTTTAAATTTAGAAAATGTTTTGGTGACCTGCGACCTTTGTTTCTTGTACCACTTCCAACAACTCCAGTCAAATCAAATCAAAAAATAATAATATGCTTTACTATTTCTCAGCTTTTTTGTGAATTTGAAAATTCATGGATAATAGTAATTATTATATTTTAGCATTAAAAATATAATTTTTAATGCACATACTGGTGGATTAACCATTACAGAAACATAAAAATTATTTTGGTAATTGCCAATACTGTTGAGCTCTTTCATAAACCTGACACTGGGTGGTGGTCTAATAAATTTGTTTAGCATTATACGTGCATCAAAATAGCATCAAAATAAATATTGGTAATTATTTTATTTTAACTAAACTGTAAACTTGACATTTATTTACTTTCCTATTTATTTGTTTATTTTCTGATATTCATGTTTACTTGTAAGCATTTGAATGAGAATTCGAATATATAAAGGAAGTTTAAAAAGAAAACAGAAATGAAAATGTCTGATGAACAGAGGCCAGGAGATGCAAAGATGAGATAAAGCTAAAATAAAAATAAACATAAAAAATAAAATTAAATGGGGAGGTAAATGAAATAGGGGGATTTAATACAAACATTAATACATGTCTATTGGTTTTATTTTTGTAAATGAAAACATTTATTGAGTCTGGCATGTTCAGTCTTCCATAGCTGGCACTTAACAGAAATGCGAGAATCCTTCAGTTCACGGCTGATCTGTGTTTCTTTTCCTGCTCTTTTTTTTTTTTTTTTTTTTTGTCAGGGCTCTGTGGCCATCGCTGGAGCGTTGGTCCGCTGGTTGCAGGACAATCTCGGGATTATTGGATCATCTGAAGAACTTGGTAGGTTCTGCTCTCCTTGGATCGAGGTTGTGGGGTCGTTTCATCTCTGCATTCTCTGTAAAAGGAATGATAAAAGTTGAAGTGCATATGTATAAACTTTTTGAGCTTTTAAATAAGATACAGCTGTTTATAACATCAGTAACATCCTCAGTGTTTTTATAGAACTTTTACTTCCTCTTCCTTCCTTTCCTGTGTTTTTTCCTCCCTGCAGAGAAGCTGGCTGCATCTGTCGGCACATCTTACGGTTGCTACTTTGTTCCTGCGTTTTCGGGCCTTTACGCACCTTACTGGGAGCCCAGTGCACGAGGGTACGGAGACTAGTCAGCATCTTAAAGTGCCTGCTGGAATACGCATCTCTGAATCAAACTTTCTCCATGTCACAGGATCATTTGCGGGTTAACTCAGTTTACGAATAAGAGCCACCTCGCTTTTGCCGCGCTGGAAGCTGTCTGTTTCCAGACACGAGAGGTAAGCGATTCCTTCTCTAATCAGCTGTCACGGAAAAGGATTCGAGCCTGGCTGCTTTTTTGGTATTTATTTTGATTATTCGTTTTCGATGTGCGCAGATACTAGACGCCATGAATCAGGACAGCGGCATCCCACTGACTCAGCTCCAGGTAGACGGAGGAATGACATCCAACAAGTTGCTGATGCAGCTGCAGGCTGACATTCTCTGTATCCCTGTTGGTAAGCGAACCATTCAAAAGGGATCGGTGTCACGCCACACCGGAGTCGACGCGGTTGTTTATTGAGCTGTGACCAAACCAGTCGTGCAGCCGTATGCTCACCCCTGCACCCAGTGCAAATTTATACCTGCTTATCTCATGTGAAGCTATTGGGCAAGAACTGTTACTAAAGGCTGCTCTAAGTTACACTGCAGGAGCAGCTTGAAGATACAAAATAACTATAAGTGGAGACATTAACATGACTATATTTTTTTTAGCATATTATATATTTTATGATGTATAACTAATGCATATATATGTGTATGTCTCCCGACTGATTCTGCCATTGTTATGAGTAAATATTATGCCCATTGCTATTTCCAGTGATGCCGTCCATGCCTGAGACCACAGCTCTCGGCGCAGCGATGGCAGCTGGAGCAGCAGAAGGCGTGAGCGTTTGGAGTCTGAACCCCGAGGATCTGAGCGAAGTTACGTCAGAGAAGTTTGAACCTCAAATCAACCCTGAAGGTACAGCGAGCTGCTGCCAACTCTGCCTGGCTGATAAGATCAGAAAAATGACAACGACGCCTCAAAATTAACACGCTCGTCTTTGTTTTGAAGAGAGCGAGTTTCGTTACGCCCGGTGGAAGAAGGCAGTTGAGAAATCCATGAACTGGGAGACGACGGAGCCCGTTTGCAATGGAAACGGTAGGCAGCACTCACAGCTGAGCCAAAATCAACCTGAGAGCAAGATGAGGTCACCAACCCAAAACATGAATGATGCTTAAATGTGGCCCAAACATTGACGTTTTAAGGACCAGGTCACATATTTTGCAGCCTGTTACTTAAAAACAAACATTAATACCCTGACCGTGTATCACTTTTTAAATATTACTGATAGGTGTCTGTAGTCAAAACATTACAGAGTGCATGAATTTAGCCACAGCTTATATCAAACTTCTGTAATCTAGTGTAGTCAAATTAGGTGACTATTATGCAGTTACAGTCTTATCAGAACAACTTTTCTTTGCTATCTCGTTGCTGCAGCTCTATCCTTTCAATCCATTATGCTTATACTGACTGCTGTGGGTTGTACCATGATGTAGTTAAATATTTTTTAAAAATCTTTCTGCAAAAAATCGATGTTCACGAATCCAAGATAAAATTGAGGCACATGGTGCAGCGCTTTTTGACTTTTTTTGTAGTTCGTTGCTCAGAATCATCGCCGTCTCTTTTCTCTGTGTCACACTCGCTTTGGCCAAAAGGTGAAACCAGTATCTTCAGCAGCGTTCCCCTGGGCTTCTACATCATCGGGAGTATGTTGATGTTAATCGGAGCAAAATACCTCACAGGTCAGTATGTCTGCACATGTACAAGCAGCGCATAGATGCCAGTGTCGGGTCATAGAGAGAGAAGATAATCATCTGTGTCTGGTGATCCCGGGCACACAGCTCCGGTTGCGAGCGCAGAAGCTCCACCCACCCGTTGTTTACAATCAGCGGAGTGTTAGCTTAAAGGGAGGGTAGTGGGAGCTAAAATGGCTCGTTTCAGGCAGAGCGTGAACTGAGGGGCTGCATCGAGTTTCAGGAAATGAGGATTATTTTGAACAGTGACTCATGAAAAGCAGCTCCATGATAGTGAAAGAACAACAACGGCTACTCGGAAATAGGTATGGTAGGTTCCCTGTAAATGTGCTGCTGTAGTAATGCAAATCATCGCATTATTAAAATGATTAATTTCTTTGAAAAGAAGGTTTCAAAGTCACTTAACTAAAAAAATTTTTTTTTAATTTTGTGGAAAAAATGCTGAAATTTTAGATCTTTCTCTTCCTAACCTGATAATTATCACTGGAATGAGCTCGAGTGCCATCCTGTTCATGATTGTAGTGCCAGTTGCTAAGATTAAAAACAGTTATTTGGATTTTCAAGCATGTTATTCGTGCTTTCATGCGTTGGTCAGTGGAGTAAGTACTATTTGATGGATGCAGTGGATAGTGGACCTTTCTTTAAATGAAACCTGTCCTCCTTTGTTAATTTTCTGTCAGGCAACAAGTAGACTGTGATTTCTGGAGGCATTAAAGCGACGAGGGGGGAAGTGGAGACAGGACCACCGCTCTTGGGCTCTTGTTGCACTCTTACCCAAAAACCATTCCAGAAGAGAGAGAGACCTCCTGCTGAGCCTCACTGCTGAGTTCAAAATCAGGACAACTCTAATGGCTAATTATTAACAGGACATTTTCTTTGTTATTTTCATGGTTAATTAATTTTTTTAAATTATGTTTGTGGCAAACAAGAACACATCAGTATGCTAGATATTAATTTTAGCAGGAGTGCATATGCTTTGTTTCCATTTTTTTCCCTTTTTTTAAACAGGGTGAATACGAATTATTTATGTAGAAACTTGTTAATGTTTAAGTGAGAGACGCTGTTTAATTTGTTTGTCGTGACCCTACACGATGACTTACGGGAATTTTTTAGAGCACTTTATAATTTTATTTTATTTTATTTTTTTTTTAGATGATCTGTCCTAACAAGTCCATGTATAGTGTATATAAATATATAAATATTTTTTTGTTTTGGACAGCTTTGGCTTACGGCACAGAAAGTTTGAGGCAGTCTGTAGTAAAAATGAAGGGAAAGCAGGGATGTCATGCACGGACACGGTTGCTACATACTTGAATGTTTGTTAAAAAAAAAAAAAAAACAGTGGAAAAACAGGTGCAGGGACGACTGGAGTTGTGTGGGAGCGCAGAGTGGATGAGGAAAGCCACACATTCATATTCCCAAACCAGGAAATAGAAAAATGAAGCAGCAGTTTGTAACTTATTTACTATGCAGTCCCAAATGAAATTTAATATGTAATGCTAGTTACGGTTAAAGGGTCAGTTCACCCTGAAATCTAATTAGCGTACTCTTCATCTGGACTGTAGTGCTTTTATATACCTGGACTACTTTGGTGTGCCCAGTTTTGGAGATATCGGCTGTAGAGATGTCTGCTTTTTCTTCAGCTTAATGAAGCTAGATAAAGACAAAATAATAAAAATACACAAAATAATAATAATAAATCAACAAATAACAGGAGCAGTTAGAAAAACTCAGCAGCAGCTACTAAAAAAACAAGTTTGAAGGAAGAACTATTTTTGTATCGCTGCAAAACAAATGTCAGCAGTGATGTTGGAAAGCTGGCTGCTTATTTTGGCTGGAGATCTAACCCGAATCTTGCTACCAGCCAAGCTTGTGGCTTTCTTTTTAACTACTGTTGAAACCTGTTTTGTTTTTTTTCTGAGTCAGAATTACAGCTAAAATATTGTTTATAATGTCGAGCTCCATTATAGTCGGTAGATATCTTCCAAACTGCGCAACTCTCACCGAGAGTGTTGAGAGTGCCACAATTTGAGCAGTGGGGACACATTTCTGTCGCTCTCACCATCCAGTTACTCTGTATCTAGAAATTCTTAAAATGATGCAAATTAGTTTCCATGTCATGCAAAACATATGTCAGATATGCAAACAAGATCTCGTTTTGAACAAAGTTAACTCAAAGGATTATTGCACTAAAACGCGAGGGTTCATATCTTTTCTGTGGTGAAACGATTCAGCTCAACAGGAGCTTTGTGACAGCGGCGCTCTTTGCTACGTGGACGTGGTTTGACGAGTCGGGCCTGATGAAATTTAAGTCTCACGCTTGTCTTCTATGCGGATCTGAAGATAAAAGAAAGCCAAGTTTTCATTGTGGTCCTTGGCAGAACATGTATTTATTTTTATGTTTGCTCTCTGTAGCCCTAAATTATGCAGCCGCCTTATGATGTGAAAATGCTGAATTATTGTATTGCCATACAAAGAGTTTACACATGGATATTTAAGACGAAAGCAAAGTGCAACTGCCAACATTCATCCCTGACCTTTAACTGTGAAATGGAAAATGGTTTTTGAGCAATGACATCACTCTTTTATTGCTCCTTGCATGTCCTTACCTGAAACACACCCACAGTG
This sequence comes from Cichlasoma orientale, assembly GCA_034780415.1. NCBI lineage: Eukaryota > Metazoa > Chordata > Actinopteri > Cichliformes > Cichlidae > Cichlasoma > Cichlasoma orientale. Next base: position 134,767 of record JAVDPK010000798.1, on the reverse strand, counting down.
GAAAGTATTTGTACTTGTGATGTAAACTGTGTCCTTTTTGTCATCACATTAAAGAGCAATTTCACCCAAACGCTGCTGCTCCAGGTATCCTGTTTTCCTAAGAGTTTAGGACCGATTTGCAGTGAAAGGAGAAAGAGGAACTAATGTATATAAGTGAAGAAATGTTTAAAATGAGGAAACGGAAGGTGCATGCCATCGCTTATTAAGTGACACTTGAGTTTCCTTGTTGGTTTGATGGAGCGATGCCTGATTATTAGATAACATGTATAATGACACATCGCCTACAAATGCAGACTGACAATAGGCTTTCACTTTCACCAAGGTTTTCTGGGGATCACATTGTTATTGTCTTTAGACAAACATATAGTTAGCAACATCAAAAAGTACAATAATGGTTGAGCACAAAAAAAGGAAAGAAAAAAGAAAGAAAGAAGATGAACAGCCAGAGAGCAAAGGGGGGCACTCAGTACAATAAAGACTCAACATCCTCCACAACTTGGCCCCAAAAACAGCACCTTCTTTACCTCCGTGGATTCGGGCTGTGGACGGCTCAAGATGAGCAACGTCCATGAAAGTGAGCGGCCGTTGCCGCCGAGTGAGCACGTGAAGTTTTCAGCTTCTGGCAATCAACTTTTTAGCAGCTGTTAAACCAGATATAAACATGTTTCTGAGCCTTATGCAGTTTTAATTGATATAAATCATTTAAAATTAAAACGGAAGTAGAGCAGAAGTATGTAATAATGTAGACGGATTTTCTTTAACCATTTTCAGGGCATTCCCATACCATGCCATAAAAGGTGCCAATTGTACCAAAGGGGTAAAATGTAAAATTTGGGTCCACCTTGAGTTTCATACTACAAAGTCTTTGTGGAGTCAAAATGTATTTGTTAATGATTAGGATTCCTGGAGGACTATTTAACTATGTCCCAAACATCATAGTGAATCCACTGGCAGTGGAAGGTATGTGCCTTTCAAACTATAACAATATCATTTGGAAACCGTTCCAGTATAGCCTCGAGTCTCATGCAAAACCTCGAGTAATGGGTGTTTGCTAAGTGGAGCGTGCTGTGGGACACCACAGGTCTTCATCGCAGTCTACAGCTGCAAATTAAACAGCACAGAGAGTTCCTCAAAGGAATGCAGGCATTGTTTATCAAACACATCAACAAGAGAGTGAGCGCCCTTGTCATACCATGCCGTCAATCTTAATTGGGTCCTTACAAATTAAAACACCGTGATTATTAAAAATGGGTGAATGGGGGTTCGAGTTAGATAAAGCATGATTTTTCAGTAGCCCTCCAGACTGCAATAAGTTGAGCTATAACAGGGACAAAATTAATACATCTTATCACACCTGCAACTATTCAAAGGCCGTAGCGTGAATGTCCAGTGATATAATTTAAAGTTTGATACTTTCACCAAGTATAAAATAAAAATCTGACCAGTCAGCAAGAGCAGGTATTTATTGATTCCTCAATTGCTCAGTTGTTTGTGTAACTTGTGTAACTTTTGACCACTAATGTGGAGCCTGTTTGGAGAGAGTGTAGCCCAGGTTATGTTTTGTAGTTACAATTTAAACGGGTCACATGGAGACGATCACTGATTTACTGTTAGGAAAAGAGGACTGCTGAGGTCAGAGGAGAATGGCAACTGGCAACAACTCAAATAACCACTCATTACAGTCAAGGTACACAGAAGAGCATCTCCAACCCTTGAAACAGAGATAGAGCAGCAGCAGAAGATCGGAAAAATGTTGCCAGGTCTGATGAGTCTCAACTTCTGCTTGTGACATTCGGTGCCCTTTGGCACCAACTGAGCATTATTTCTTGAACATCACATTGAGTTCACTGCACTCAAATGGCCTCCACAGTCACCAGATCTCAATCTAACAGAGCACCTTTGGGATGTGGCGCAACGGGAGATTGACATCACAAATGTGCAGCAAGAATGTGCAGCAGTTGTGCGATGCTATCGTGCCAGTATGGCCCAAAATCTCTGAGGAATGTTTCCAGCAGATTGTTGAATCTGTGCCATGAAGTCTTGCCATGAAAAAATAATGCATGGATGTTGCATTCTTTGGCGGGCTCTCAGTTTTTTCACATTCCTTCAAAGGCCTGTTTGAGTTAGTTTGGGGGTTACAGTCAGAATTAGATTTAGGTTAAGGTAAGCGTTTAGCAATGCGGCCATGGTTAAACTTAGGGGTGACAGGCATACGTATTTGTGCAGCCCTCGTCTGCACACGGAGTGGAGCAGACCACAGTCACTGCACAGGAAACACTGGAAAACCTCTAACTGCTCATCTAAACGACCTCAAGCTCAGCATTGCAGCATCATCTGATCCACTTCAAACCTGCCAACATAAAATCTAGTCTAGGCAGGCAAAGAATAAACAAAAAGACCTATATTTTTTTTAATTATTAGTGAGATGAGCAGAAATTTGCAGCAAAAAAATCTGTCTGCTGTTTTTCTCAGAATAAGGATGTTATCCCTCTGCAATCCTGTTCAGCGTTGCGCATTTCAAACGCCCACACAGGATCTGTTTTTTACCAAGTCACGCACAACCTGTCCTCTGGGGGGGAAATCCCAGCGAACGAGAGCTGTTACGAGGGAGTGGTTTACTCCAACAGCAGGTTAAAGCCATCCAAAGCTTTCAAAGCTTTCAGTTTGGGCAGGTGCTCGGGAACACGAACGCGTTGGCTTTTTTCCCAGCTCTCAGGCTTCATCTTACAGATGCTCCAGCAGTGGCGCACACCTTAACGGGTAATTCTCTGACAGCTAAGAGATACTTGTCTCGTTTATATGGAGCTTGGAGATAATTAACAGTAAATATAGGACAGCAAATTGTCTAATTGAAGTGTATAGAGTTCAAATTTGCACTGTGTTTGTGTGTTAAAAGGCAGTATTGTTCAGTAAGTGTATACAGAGTGTAAATTAAGTTTGCATATAAACTGATCCTCACTAACTTTTTATGTGCATGAAATGGCCTTCAAACTGGCTGCTTTTTTAAAAAAAAACTTTTATTGTTTAATGTGCCCTTTATTTGCATATAAATCTGTTATCAGTGTTTAAACGTATGTACTGTGTGGTTTTTGAGTCAGGCTTTTAACTTAAGCTGCAAAGGAAAAACTGAAAGAATTTAGCTGGATTTAGTCGGATTAGCTGGAATCAATGAACTGCACTGATGCATAAAGTAAAACCTTTATTTTGAAATGCCTAACAGACACACCCCAGTAACCCTGTCTAGGAGGAAATTGTGCCTGGCGTGGGGTTTTCGTGGCGCACTTGTTCCTCATTTCTGATCCTGCGTTGACAAGCCAAAAGGTGAGTCAGTTAGACATGTTTCACTATCACACGCCCATTTTTTTTTTTTTTTAAATACCACTTGTTTTGACAGGCAGTTTACCTTCCAGGTGGTGCGGTGGGTGAGCGGAGCAGAGAAACCTGGCAGAGAAACCTGGCAGAGTGTCAGTGAATGACTCCGTAAACATGCTGGTTTCAAGCAGAGAAGAACTGACCAACTTCAGATCGAGTTATAGAGGTCAGTTTGTGTAATGTTAGTAATCTGATAATGCATTCACCACTTTGAAAAGTATGAAACTCTAACCTCGTACATTGTTTTTGTCTCTGAACACTTGATTCCATCTGTTTTCTTTTCGAGACTCATGGGAATGAGGAAGTCACACAAAGCTGTGCACTGTTGAAGCAGCAGACCCGGACTAAAGCTCACAGACAAACTAAATGCTTACCTAATCAATCAGGAGCTTTTATCGCTAAACGAACTTTACCCCTAGATGGGTAGATTCGAGAGACTAAAACATGCACAACAAGTAATCGTCTGTTCTTCACTGAAGAATTAATACTTCGTGCAATTTGATTGGGATTTTCGCTTGCAGTCGGGTTGCACTGACTTCTTCCATCAGTTTTTGCTTTAGCAAACGGTTTCAGAGGTCGTTTAACACTCTTCTGCTCAGGCTGATTACACTTCTGATTTCCCTCCAGGCTGTCCGGTCACTGATGTGAAGCCGCCGCCGGTGAAAACTGTGAAACAAATGCTGATGTTGAGACGTAAAAATCAACAGGTACGGCCCCAGGCGCACATAGATTAGTGAAGAATTGGAATTTGCAGCAAAAGTTTCAATGAGCACTGGTGTGTGTGTAAAAAGAACATGTGGAAGGCTTCATTTGAAATCTTTATGAAGGTGCACATGAGTGTGTGAAGTGTTGAGTAAAGGCAATGCTCTGAGTTCCTCCAGTAAGAGGAGGAATTGGCAAAAGTACAGGTTTTTCAGAGTAGTATGCATGTAAAGGCAGCCCAAATTTGGCTGCACTTGTTATGAGTAAAATTCCTAATGAAGTATTTATTCATGTTCCTAATAAGAGTATTAAGAGTATTATCTTGTATTAACAGAACGGCTTCCAAGACGACTGCAGGTCGGAGCACAAACGCAAGTCTCCAAAATATGAAACCTTTCCCACTGATGTGAGTCACCATCAGTTAAGCCCTCCGGCGTTTGTCAATCTAAATTCCACTGCCCTGTTTCCGCCTGATGAAAACGCTCTCTTGAAACAAGAGTTTCTCGTGACTCAGCAACAAATGCAGTATGCCTTTGAGTATCCAGGCATGCAGGAACAAATGCCTCCGGCTTCTGAAGGCAAGATGACGCTGTTTCACTGGCAGCTACTGCAAGAGGCGCGGAAGGTTGAAGGCCTTTCACCAGAGCTGCTGTACATGCAGGATGCAGACGGCGACACGTATGTATAAATGAACTAAAGCATTACCCTGACCAGCGGTTATCATTGGTGAATTAGAATCACATACAGGTCAGAGCCACAGAATTAATAAACTCCTGTTTGATTTCCTCTAAAAAGTTAGATTCATTCAACTTATTTTCACTCCATATTCTTCCCCTCTTCACCCACACCATCACTAGACTGTGATTCCCAAATAAGGCTGCTTGTACTGCAGGTAAAGGAGGGAAATAACTGACTGATTTGTATGTAAAGTAACCTATTAGCAAGTAAGCAAGGAGACATGATAAAATGGGTGAATAATAAATGGGTGAAAGCTGAAACAGCTGAAAATAACAGAACAGCTGAAGGCAAAATAAAAAAAAAGTAGATATTTGATGGCTAAAATGGTACAAATAGTTTGTAAAATCATTTGAAATAAGTAGAGGTAATGGATAAAAGGTTCCAGTGGCTACAATTAACTGATGAACGGTGAAAATCAGCTTATGGATCATTGACTTTTAAAGAGTTAGATAAAGGTATTAGACGTAGAGTTTAAAAAGCCAACAGCAAACGGATTGAAATATTCAAATAGTTTGCAAAAAAGATGGTTAAATGGTTGAAATATGCAAAGGTAAGAGATAACAGGTTGGAGCAGTTGGGAAATGGGGAAAAGGGAATAACTGACATAGCTTAAACCTATGTGAAAGATTTCCTTTGAAGTTAAATAACTGTGCAAAACCCAGTGAGTAAACCAGGGATGTCAAACTCATTTTACATCGTGGGCCACATACGGCCCATTTTGATCTTAAGTGGGCTGAACCAGTGAAATTCCCCTTTCTGTCAGCGTAAAGAAGTTTAACTACACATTTTATCCATGTGATAACATTGTTAGTTC